>JASXSY010002286.1:0-74503 GCA_034509805.1 Sipha maydis | reverse complement strand
CCGGTTCGAACCCTGCCCGTACGGTTCGACGTTTGTTGTCGTTGTACTGCCGCCGTTGAATTGCACAGCCGCCGACGAACGATGCCATCGGGATCATCTGATTTCGTTTTTTTTTTTCGCTCCGAATTTTTTTTTTTTTCGATAAAGTTTCAACTTTTTTTTTTTAAGTTTTTACAAATTTAAATGCGATTTCTATTTGTATCCGTTATATAAAAGCAATGGAAGACCTGGTACGTTTTTAATTGTGCTTTAAAATTATTACGTTAACTTTGATACGATTTATATATACAAATGGCCGTATGTTTTCATTATACTTTTCTTATTGGAATTAAATTCAAAGTCATTGGTGCTAATGATACTGTTCAATATAAAATGGTACGTATTACATTCAACTTCAACTAAGCTTTTATTGTGTCTTTAAACAACGTTAAATGAATGTTTTCATTCCTAATAGTACGTTCAAAGGTAATGAATTATAAAATACTCAAACACCGGTACATTTTCAACCGTAGGTGGACAATCTGATAGTATTCGTCAATATACAATACATAGGAAGGATTCAATGTGATTGAACGAAATAACACTTTTGAAAACATATATGGATTTCTAATCAGATAAAATGGTATGTATTTCATTTTTTTATTCGTATTATTATTCAACTATACTCTAAATGTGTTTGTAAAATATTTTAAATACATAATAAATTTTAATTGTTATAGGGAAAGAGCTTTGTTGACTGGAATTTTATAGTTAAATACCTAATGACTGTACTTTCTGACATTTGTTGCGTAGTAATTGTTGTGCTGCCGCCGCCGAAATGTATAGCCGCCGTCAATGTCTGATATATCGGAATCGATTTGTTTTTTTTTTCGTTTAAGTTTTAACTTTTTTTTATCGTTCTTTAAGTTTTAACTTATTACCAAATATATATGTGACTTCTATTGGTTTTCGTTATTGTATTACACACAGCTAAAAAGCAATGAAAACCTGGTATGTTTTTAATTGTGCTTTTAAATTATTACGTTAAATTTGATATGATTTATTTTTCCAAATAGCCGTATGTTTTCATTATACTATTCTTATTGGAATGGAATTCAAAGTCATTGGTGCTAATGTTACTATTCAAAATAAAATGGTACGTATTACATTCAACTTCAACTTAGCTTAAATTGTGGCTTTAAACAACGATAAATGATTGTTTTCATACTTAATTTAGGTTAACGGGTAATCAAACATGGGTACCATAATCGGAGATTTGATTGATTATTTGATAATAATAATTGATTTTTTTCAACTGTAGGTTGAGAATCTGATTGTATTTGTCGGTATACATTGTTGACTGGAAAGGATTGTGAACGAAATGACACTTTTAAAAACATGTAGAGATGGTATGTATTACATTTTTAGATTGTATTATTATTCAACTATACTCGGAATGTGTTTTTATAATATTTTTAAAACATTATTAATTTGAAATTGTTTTATCAAAAATTATAGCAAGAGAGCTTTGTTGTGTACTATGCAAATTATAATCTAATAATAATATATGTATATTACAGTTGACTGGAATGCTATAATTCAATGCGAATGACTGTACCGAATGATTGTAATGATACTATTAAAGAGACCCACAGATATAATTATAAGAAAACATGGTATGTATTACATTTTCTAAATGCGTTGAATGTATTTTTAAAATATTTAAGAATCTTATAGTTTTAATCTTTACACTTGGTGTTACTTTTTTGATATTATAGAAATATGAAAACAGAATTGAGTTAAATTTTTAATACTATTTTTCAATTATATGCTGTTAAATACATTTCTTTTGATTTTTTTTACCAAAAACTATAGAGAGCTATTGGAAGTTTTCAGTATATTTTGTTGACTACAAAGGAAAAATTCAAATTATTGACAAAATGTTGCTAAAAAAACAAACGCAACATAGGTAATATTGTTCTCAAACACAGCTATTACAGCTATTACCAAAAAATAAAGTGAGGAGATGGCTAATCGGATGTTTTCATTGTACAATTTCTGATATGATATGATAAAAAACGCACACAGTTTTAAAACAATGAAAAACAGGTAAGTCTTTAAATTATGTTTATTACACACATTCAATTTGATATACTTTTCCAAATATTATAGGAAGATAGCTGTTGTATGTTTTCATTATACTTTTGGAATGGAATGTCATTGATGCTAATGAGATACTATTCAAAATAAAGAAATCATGGTACTTATTACACATTTTTTAACTCATTCCTTCGACTACATATTATATATTGAATGTTTATTATTTCGGTTTTAGTTAAAAAGTGTTATAGAGCATCAGTCCTTACACTTGGATAAAATTAAATGAAAACTTTTATATCATGAAAATGAGGAAGCCCAGTAAGTTTTAATTTTTTTGTAAATCATAAATAAGCTGTTGTATGTTTTCATTATTCTTTTTTCTTTGGAAAATGGAATAGAATTCAATATTATTAGTTCTATCCAAACCAAACACAGAATTAAAATAACGAAAACCTGCTATGTATTTTTATTCATTTTGTCATAAAATATTAATAGGAGAGCTATCAAATGTGTCCATTGATTTTTGTCGAAAGGGAAGGAATGTGATTGACTTTGATGATATTTTTTTACATTCACAAACAGATATTAAATCATCAACTTATGAACGTTATATGATAATAAAAATATAAGTATACAATGATTATGTTATACACTGTGTTAGTATTACTATCGGAATAGTGTTATTTTATTCATACACTATACTCAATGTTGTCTAATATAAGTTTTTTAAGCATATAAATTTAGAACAACACATATATCAGTCTTCTTTCTTTGAACTGACTACTGTAAATAGTCTGCATTAGATAATTTTTTAACTTTGATCATTCCATCTGTCATAAATGAGCCATTATGAGTCATTTATGAATAAATTGTATTATACATATTTCTAATAAAAGAGTCCCTTCAATATGCTATAGGATTCTTACAGAAATAAACTCAAAAAATGTTTATATTTATGCTTTACTGAATTGGAACTGAAAAATTCTTACACTATTACTACTAACACCAATGTTCATTATTGTGCAATAAACATTTATCATTAAGTATTCGCTTATTACAAGATCTATCTACATATCAATGCTTATTTCTTTATAAATGTTATTTAAATGAAATGTATTTATTTTTTCTCATTTTATTATTGTTGATTGAACTAAATATTATTAATATATAACTAATTATTAGAAATCAAACATGTTATAAATATTTTAAATTGTGATATTAGCATTAAATTATGTTTAATTATTACTTTTTTTTTAAATGAGCCATTTTTTTAAAAGCTATACATTTTAGATGTGTTTTTAAATCATATTAAAATGTATAACTTTTTTTCCCTTCGATATGGTATTGGTTTATTTTAGGGGAATACACTTATAATATTAGTTAGTTATTTTAACTTTTTTACGATTAAAAACATTTGTTGAAGCAATTCAAATAAATTACACAACAATGTAGGTACCCTTAACGATTACATTCAATATTTTGATTCCAATTTTCTACAGTCAAAATTACGATTTACAATTCTTACTCATTGTGGACTTCTTTGATGAATATATATAATAAAATCCTAAACAAAATTGTGCAAGCAGTGACTGCTAGATAGCGAACGCTGTTGACGCCGAAGGCGTCTCAGTTTTCCACCCGTACGTATTATCAAAAGTAATAATTATCACAGGATTCATAACCGTGGTAAATTGTAATTCTGCATAAAAATGTTTTGAATTATAAATTATTTATAAGTAATTATTAATTAATATTAATATAATAATTAAGCGAATTACACCCTCAGCGAGGCACACAGAAGCTAGTCTCTATTATATAAAAAAATTTCTGAGCGTTCCCATTGGTCGACGGTTTTTTTTATTCCCCGTGAGCTTTTTACCTATTTCTTCGGTCCCATCCCGTTGCCTTTTTCCTCCTCTATCTATTACGGCCGTCCTTTGAATTTTCCGACGAGCCGTTTTCCCGATTCGACCGGATGAAAAACCCATATATATATCGTTCTAAGCACCTAGCCAATCGCGGCGATCGGTACCTGTTTCCCTCGCTCCTCCGTGACGTTTCGCTCCGCGTGACGTCACTTCTCCGCGGTCGTCCGCTTACCTTATCTACCTTTTTGCGTCCACCGAACCGTTTAAATGTCCCGATTTTCGCCAAGATTAACAACTCGACCGTTAGGTAGGTAGGCATTAGGCGTTAGGCGATAGGATCTGTAGGAACCCGGTTCGAACCCTGCCCGTACTGTTCGACGTTTGTTGCGCAGTAATCGTAGATTTGTACAGCTGCCGACGAACGATGCCATCGGGAACATTTGATTTCTTTTTTTTTTTTTCGCTCCGAATTTTTTTTTTTTTTTCGTTTAAGTTTTAACAAATTTAAACGTGAATTCTATTTGTTTCCGTTAAATTAAAGCAATGAAGACCTGGTACGTTTTTAATTGTGCTTATTACGTTTATATTGATTTATATTTACAAATGGCCGTATGTTTTCATTATACTTTTCTTATTGGAATGGAATGGAATAAAATGGAATTCGACGTCATTGGTGCTAATGATACTATTCAAAATAAAATGGTGCGTATTACATTCAACTTCAACTAAGCTTTTATTGTGTCTTTAAACTACGTTAAAGCATTGTTTTCTTTCCAAATAGTACTTTCAAAGGTAATGAATTATAAAATACTCAAACACGGGTACATTTTCAACCGTAGGTATAAATTTTCAACAGTAGGTGGACAATCTGATAGTATTCGTCAATATACAATACAAAGGAAAGATTCAATGTGATTGAACGAAATAACACTTTTGAAAACATATATGAATTCCTAATCAGATAAAATGGTATGTATTTCATTTTTTTATTCGTATTATTATTCAACTATACTCTAAATGTGTTTGTAAAATATTTTAAACACATAATAAATTTTAATTGTTAAAGGGAAAGAGCTTTGTTGACTGGAATTTTATAGTTAAATACGTATGGCTGTACCTAATGACTGTAACTTTCTGACATTTGTTGCGTAGTAATTGTTGTGCTGCCGCCGCCGAAATGTATAGCCGCCGTCAATGTCTGATATATCGGAATCGATTTGTTTTTTTTTTCGTTTAAGTTTTAACTTTTTTTTTTCGTTCTTTAAGTTTTAACTTATTAACAAATATATATGTGACTTCTATTTGTTTTCGTTATATAATTACACACAGCTAAAAAGCAATGAAAACCTGGTATGTTTTTAATTGTGCTTTTAAATTATTACGTTAAATTTGATATGATTTATTTTTCCAAATAGCCGTATGTTTTCATTATACTTTTCTTATTGGAATGGAATTCAAAGTCATTGGTGCTAATGATACTATTCAAAATAATATGGTACGTATTACATTCAACTTCAACTTAGCTTAAATTGTGTCTTTAAACAACGATAAATGATTGTTTTCATACTTAATTAAGTTAACGGGTAATCAAACATGGGTGACATAATCGGAGATTTGATTGATTATTTGATAATAATACTTGATTTTTTTCAACTGTAAGTTGAGAATCTGATAGTATTTGTCGGTATACATTGTTGACTGGAAAGGATTGTGAACGAAATGTCACTTTTAAAAACATGTAGAGATGGTATGTATTACATTTTTAGATTGTATTATTATTCCACTATACTCGGAATGTGTTTTTATAATATTTTTAATACATTATTAATTTGAAATTGTTTTATCAACAATTATAGGGAAAGAGCTTTGTTGTATACTATGCATATTATAATCTAATAATAATATATGCATATTACAGTTAACTGGAATGCTATAATTCAATGTGAATGACTTTACGTAATGATTGTAATGATACTATTGAAGAGAACCTCAGATATAAAAATAAGAAAACATGGTATGTATTACATTTTCTATATGCATTGAATGTGTTTTTAAAATATGATGTAGGAGAAGAGTCTTATAGTTTTTACCTTTACACTTGGTGTTACTTTTTTGATATTATAGAATTATGAAAACAGAATTGAATTACATTTTTAATACTATTTTTCAATTATTTGCTTTAAATATGGTATTAAAATATGTTAAATACATTTATTTTGATTTTTTTATATTTTATATATTTATATTATAGAGAGCAATAGGAAGTTTTCAATATATTTTGTTGACTGCAAAGGAAAAATTCAAATTATTGACAAAATGTTGCTGAAAACACAAACACAACATAGGTAATATTGTTCACATATCACAGCTATTATTATCACTATTATGATGTATTGGAAATGCTTAATAATTTTAATAAATATGTTATTCATAGGTATATATGTGATTTAGATTTGTTTTCCCTAAAAATAATATAAGGAGACAGCTAATCGGATGTTTTCTGATATGATATTATGAAAAACTCGCACATCTATAAAACAATGAAAACCACGTATGTAAATAATTGTGTCTTTAAATTATGATAATTACACACATTGGATTTCATATATTTTTCCAAATAATGATGGGAGATAGCTGTTGTATGTTTTCATTATACTTTTGGAATGGAATGTCATTGATGCTAATGAGATACTATTCAAAATAAAGATATCATGGTACGTATTACAAATTTTTTAACTCATTCCTTCGACCACATATTATATATTGAATGTTTATTATTTCGGTTTTAGTTAAAGAGTGTTATAGAGCATCAGTCTTTACACTTGGATAAAATTAAATGAAAACTTTTATAACATGAAAATGAGGAAGCCCAGTAAGTTTTAATTTTTTTGTAAATCATAAATATGCTGTTGTATGTGTTCATTATATTTTTTTATCGGAATCAAATTCAATGTCATTGGTGCAAATGACAAAAATCAAATAAAGTTAACAATATTACACATTTTATAATGCTCTAATTCCACTATGCTTTAAATGTCTTTTAAAATATATTAAAATATACTGTGTATTTTGCTCATAGTGGGTTGCAGAGTAATGGATTGAGAAATGCTCGAACCTGAGTGTAGTACTATTGTACCCGACAGCTTGGTTATAAATACGCTTTTTTCTCCTAATATAATATTAAAATATTATTGTCTTAGTATAGTTCATTTAACCTAACCCTATATTACTGGATCGTTTTATAATAATAAAAATATTTGCTTTACAATGATTATGTTTTACACTGTGTTATTAAAACTATCAGTATAGTTTGCGTTTTATATTCATACACTATACTCAAAGTTGTCTAATATGAAATTTTATAGCATACCTACAAGTTTTGAACAAATTAGAACAAATTCACTATTCCTAATACCAATGTTCATTATTGTGCAATAATCATATATCATTTAGTATTCACTTACAACAAAATCTATCTACATATCAATGCTTATCTCTGTTATTTAAATGAAATGTATTTATTTTTTCTCATTTAATTATTGTTGATTGAACTAAATATTATTGATATATAACTAATTATTAGAAATCAAACATGTTATAAATGTTTTAAATTGTGATATGAACATTAAATTATGTTTAATTATTACTTTTTTTTTAAATGAGCCATTTTTTTAAAAGCTATACATTTTCGATGTGTTTTTAAATCATATTAAAATGTATAACTTTTTTTCCCTTCGATATGGTATTGGTTTATTTCAGGGGAATACACTTATAATATTAGTTAGTTATATTAACTTTTTTACGATTAAAAACATTTGTTGAAGCAATTCAAATAAATTACACAACAATGTAGGTACCCTTAACGATTACATTCAATATTTTGATTCCAATTTTCTACAGTCAAAATTACGATTTACAATTCTTACTCATTGTGGACTTCTTTGATGAATATATATAATAAAATCCTAAAAAAAATTGTGCAAGCAATGACTGCTAGATAGCGAACGCTGTTGACGCCGAAGGCGTCTCAGTTTTCCACCTGTACGTGTTATAAAAGTAATAATTATCACAGGATTCATAACCGCGGTATATTGTAATTCTGCATAAAAATGTTTTGAATTATAAATTATTTATAAGTAATTATTAATTAATATTAATATAATAATTAAGCGAATTACACCCTCAGCGAGGCACACAGAAGCTAGTCTCTATTATATAAAAAAATTTCTGAGCGTTCTCATTGGTGGACGGTTTTTTTTATTCCGCCGGAGCTTTTTCCCTTTTTCTACGGTCCCATCCCGTTGCCTTTTTCCTCCTCTATCCGTTTCGGCCGTCCTTTGAATTTTCCGACTTGCCGTTTTTCCGATTCGACCGGATGAAAAACCCATATATATATCGTTCTAAGCACCTAGCCAATCGCGGCGATCGTTACCTGTTTCCCTCGCGCCTCCGTGACGTTTCGCCCCGCGTGACGTCACATATCCGCAGTCGTCCGCTTACCTTATCTACCTTTTCGCGTCCACCGAACCGTTTAAATGTCCCGATTTTCACCAACATTTACAACTCGACCGTTAGGTAGGTAGGCATTAGGCGTTAGGCGATAGGATCTGTAGGTACCCGGTTCGAACCCTGCCCGTACTGTTCGACGTTTGTTGCGCAGTAATCGTTGATTTGTACAGCCGCCGACGAACGATGCCATCTAGAACATCTGATTTCTTTTTTTTTTTTTTCGCTCCGAATTTTTTTTTTTTCGTTAAAGTTTCAACTTTTTTTTTTTTAAGTTTTTACAAATTTAAACGCGATTTCTATTTGTTTCCGTTATATAAAAGCAATGGAAGACCTGGTACGTTTTTATTACGTTAACTTTGATATGATTTATATTTACAAATGGCCGTATGTTTTCATTATACTTTTCTTATTGGAATGGAATTCAAAGTCATTGGTGCTAATGATACTGTTCAAAATAAAATGGTACGTATTACATTCAACTTCAACTAAGCTTTTATTGTGTCTTTAAACAACGTTAAATGATTGTTTTCATACTTAATTTAGGTAAACGGGTAATCAAACATGGGTACCATAATCGGAGATTTGATTGATTAGACGCCATCGGGTAGATTTGTTTTTTTTTTTTTCCGTTAAAGTTTCAACTTTTTTTTTATTCGTTTAAGTTTTAACAAATTTATATGTGATTTCTAATTGTTTTCGTTATATAATCACACCAAATTACATTAAAGCTACATTAAAAACAATGAAAACCTGGCATGTGCCTTATAATTATTATGTTTCCAAATAAATTTAGTTTAGCTGTGTTTTCATTATACTTTTTTTATCGGAATTGAATGGAATTCAATGTCATTGGTGCTTATGATACTATTCAAAATAAAATGGTACGTATTACATTTTTTCAACTTATTCCAAGCTTTAACTGTGGCTTTAAACAATGTTAAATTATTGTTTTCATTGCTAACAGTAGGTTAAAGGGTAATCAAACATGGATACCATAATCGGAGATTTGATTGATTATTTGATAATAATACTTGATTATTATTAATTTCTTTCAAATGTAGGTGGAGAATCTGAAAGTATTTGTCGGTATACTTTGTTGACTGGAAAGGAATGTGAACGAAATGACACTTTTAAAAACATGTAGATATGGTATGTATTACATTTTTAGATTGTATTATTATTCAACTACACTCTAAATGTGTTATTAAAATATTTTAAATACATTATTAATTTGGAATTATTCTATCAAAAATTATAGGAAGAGAGCTTTGTTGTGTACTATGCATATTATAATCTAATAATAATATATGCTTAATATGCTATAATTCAATGCCAATGACTGCACTTTATGACTGTAATGATACTATTGAAGAGACCCTCAGATATAAAAATATGAAAACATGGTATGTATTACATTTTCTAAATGCGTTGAATGTGTTTTTATAATATGATGTAGGAGAAGAATCTTATAGTTTTAATCTTAACACTTGGTGTTACTTTTTGATAATATAGAAATATGAAAACAGAATTGAATTACATTTTTAATACTATTTTTCAATTATTTGCTTTAAATATGGTAATAAAATATGTTAAATACATTTAATTTAATTTTTTATATTTTATATATTTATATTATAGAGAGCTATAGGAAGTTTTCAATATATTTTGTTGACTGCAAAGGAAAAATTCAAATTATTGACAAAATGTTGCTGAAACACACAAACACAACATAGGTAATATTGTTCACATATCACAGCTATTATTATCACTATTATGATGTATTGGAAATGCTTATTAATTTTAATAAATATGTTATTCATAGGTATATATGTGATTTTGATTTGTTTTCCCTAAAAGTAATATAAGGAGACAGCTAATCGGATGTTTTCTGATATGATATTATGAAAAAATCGCACAGCTAAAAAACAATGAAAACCACGTATGTAAATAATTGTGTCTTTAAATTATGTTGATTACTCACATTGGATTTCATATATTTTTCCAAATAATATAGGGAGATAGCTGTTGTATGTTTTCGTTATACTTTTGGAATGGAATGACATTGATGCTAATGAGATACTATTCAAAATAAAGAAATCATGGTACGTATTACACATTTTTTAACTCATTCCTTCGACTACATATTATAAATTGAATGTTCATTATTTCGGTTTTAGTTAAAGAGTGTTATAGAGCATCAGTCCTTACACTTGGATAAAATTAAATGAAAACTTTTATAACATGAAAATGAGGAAGCCCAGTAAGTTTTAATTTTTTTGTAAATCATAAATATGATGTTGTATGTGTTCATTATACTTTTTTTATTGGAATCAAATTCCAATTTGGTGCTAATAACAAAAATAAAATAAAGTTAACAATATTACACATTTTTTAATGCTCTAATTCCACTATGCTTTAAATGTCTTTTTAAAATATATTAAAATATACTGTGTACTTTGCTCATAGTGGGTTGCAGAGTAATGGATTGAGAAATGCTCGAACATGATTGTAGTACTATTGTACCCAAGAGCTTGGTTATTAATACACTTCTATTCTCTTAATATAATATTATAATATTATTGTCTTAGTATAGTCTTAGTATTAGTCTTACTATTGTACCCAAGAGCTTGGTTATTAATACACTTCTATTCTCTTAATATAATATTATAATATTATTGTCTTAGTATAGTTTATTTAATTAAACCCTATCTTACTGGATTCATTGTTGTGCAATAAAATGTATCATTAAGTATTCGCTTTCAACAAGATCTATCTACATATTAATGGTTATTTCTGTTATATTTAAATGTATTTTTTTTTACCCTTTAATTATTGTTGGTTCTACTACATATTGATTGATGATTAGAAATCAAACATGTTATATTGCATATTCAAATTGTGATATTCGCATTGTACCTTAACATTAAATTATGTTTAAATATTTCATTTTTTCATTGTGCAATACTTTTTAAAGCTATACATGTTTAATGCGTTTTTAAATTATATTAAAATGTATTATTTATATTCCCTTCGATATGCAATTGGTTTATTACAGGAGAAGACACTTATAATATTTTGATAATCATATAGAGATTTTTATTCTAAAGTTGAAATATCATGATCTATATGCATATTAATACTTTATGTGTTTTCAAACCATATTAAAATTTATTATTTATTCCATTCTATATGCTATTGGTTTGTTACAGGAAAAGAAACTAATAATATATAACTTTAATGTATAGCTGTAAGGTGTTTTCATTATATTTTGTGGACTGGAAAGGAATTATTCAATGCTATTTATGGTAAAGATGCAATAAATTACATATTACACATATAAAAATAAGAAAACATGGTATGTATTACATTTTTTAATTTTTTCATTCAACTAAGCTTTAACATAAGTAGGTTTACTGATTCACCAAAATTGCTTGGTTATTAATACATTTATTGATTTATTTTTTTCAACTGTAGGAATCTTATAGCGTTTGTCAATATTTTTAGTTTACTGCACAAGAACAATTCAATGTGATTCACTTTAATGATAATATATTAAGATATAAAAAGAAGACATGGCGAGTATTACATTTTTTAACTTATATAATATATTGAATTTGTGTTTTTTCGGTTTTAGTAAAAGAGTATTATGGTGTATCTGTCCTCACACTTGGATAAAATTAAATGAAAACAAAAAAGCCCAGTAAGTTTAATATTTTGTTGTATGTTTTACAATGACTATGTTGTACACTGTGTCATTAATATGTATAGTGTGTTTTTATTCATACACTATACTCAATGTTGTTTAATATGAATTTTTATAACATACAAGTTTCAAACAATTAATATATTGAAAAATGTTTGTATAGTGCTGTATATATATTAAATTGTGACGTTTGTTTGCATGTACGTCGCGAGTGTTGGCTAAACTGTCGAATTATGCGAGTGTTGGCTACACCGTCGAACGACGCCATCCGGTCCGTTAGGAATTGTGGGTTTTCCCGTTGCACGTAGCCGTCTGTGGCATAGACAAAAGATTTGTCTGTGCTTCGATGAACGTCGTAGCACTTGGATGTACTTCCGCTTTTATTGCGCTGTCATTTGATTGTATTCTATTACATTTCGAATGCTTTATTGCTGTGCCGTCAATTGGAACTTTTCAGTTTAGATTGTCGGTTTTTTTTTTTTTTTGTGTCGAATTCTAATTTTTTTTCTTTAGTTTCAAATTTTTTTTTGTGATGGCACCCACGTGTGTCGTATGTGGACCTGTCCGCCGCGTTGGCATTTCCCTTCATAAATTCCCGACGATGAACCAAGCGATTCGGAACGAATGGTTAGATTTTGTCTCGCGCTACGGAATCGATCGAAACCAAGTATTCGTGACGTCAAAACTGTGTTCGAGACATTTTGATCGTGACGACTTCGTGTTTACGGCCGTTCGACGTGTTCTCCACCGCGACGCAGTACCGAGAAATGCCGTTTTACCCGATGCACCAGTAGCAGCGGTCCACGTGGTCCCGCACGCCGTTGTCGAAGGTAATCTTCTATTACAGGACAATGTTGGCGGCGAAGATCGACAGACGTTCGTCGACGTTCCGGTGGACATGGACATCGGTCAAAACTACGTTGTAGTCGACGTAGCGGGTGATGATGACGTCGACATCGATGTTGACGGTTCCCTTCAGAACAACGCCTTAGCCGACGGAGGGCAGGCGATGGTCGACGGCCCAGTGGACATGGACATCGGTCAGAACTATGATGTCGTCGACGTAGCGGTCGAAGAAATCGTAGACGTTGTTAATGATATCGACCTTGGGATCGTCGAGGTGGAAGAGGAAACGGTGAACGACGTTGACCTGGTCGACGACCGGAACGACGAAGATTTGATGGCCAACATCGTAGTCGTCGAAGAGCTGATCGCCGCCCGAGTTGGCGCACAAGCACCCGACCGCTTACACATCGGACCGATGGATCGCGTTTGTCCTCACTGCTACGCGAGAAATTTCGTAAGTGAACATTTTATTTGTTGTAGGGACGGTAAGGTTTTGTTGACAGGTGACAGAGTGTTGGGAGAGGTTCCGCTTGCGTTGCGGAGACTGCTCAGCGAAGACGGCTCGGAGAACAGGCATTTTCAGAGCGAGGTCCGTCAGTACAACAATGCCATGGCGTTCGCGTCTCTGATCACGCAAGATTTCCAGGCACCACCGGGACGAGGACCCAGAACATTCGTCATGCACGGCCAAACGTATCACCTGATCAGTGACGCGGCCGCCGGACCGGACGTCATCCCACGGTTCTGTCAACTGTACTTCGTGGACACGCGGTTGGCGACCGAGAGCCGCATTCGAAACCCCGTCAACTCCGCGTGTAGACCGGATCTTTTGGACAGATTGGACATCATGTTGAGAGAGATCAACCCGTACGCCCGAATGTTCATGCACATGACGGAGATGTGGAACAGAGAACAGATTTTGGCTGCGGCGGAAAATCCGGCGAGACCGCCTCGGACTGTGAGTATGCATTTCGTACGCGATTCCAGAGACCCGGGACGCCGCAACCAGCCGGCCGTGCGTGAGATCGCCGCAGTGTTTGTCGGTAACGACGGCGACCCTCCGCAAAACGTGGACTTCGTTGTTTACGATAGGAATCCGAATCCCAACGTCAACCACCGACGAATGCCTTCCACGAGCCGTCATGCGGACCCTTTGCTGTACCCGCTATTCTTTCCCCATGGCGAAAGCGGATGGGCCACACACATGCCGCACGAAGGACCGCGTCGCACCCGCGTCAATCAAAACGTTTCACTGAAGGAGTATTCGTGTTATCGTTTGGCCGTTCGTTATGACGGCCTCAACGAGCCGAACGCTCGGTTTAGTGCCATTCACAACGGTCGATTTTTGTTGCAACAATACGTGTGCGACCATTATGTCAGAGTCGAGGCGAGCCGGTTGAGATATTTGCGAAACAACCAGGACCAGTTGCGCTCCGAATCCTTCCAGGGCCTGATGGATCATCTCGCTGTACAGGACGTTCCGCGGGATCAGCAACATGCCATTGGCCGTCGCGTCATACTGCCCTCTTCCTTCGCAGGCAGTCCGCGTTGCATGCAACAAAATTATCAAGACGCCATGGCGATTGTGCGAAAATTTGGTAAACCCGATTTGTTCATTACTTTCACGTGTAACCCTAGGTGGCCTGAGATAGTGGAGAATCTACCTCCGAGAGTGGCATCTTCTGACAGACCGGATTTGGTGTCCAGGGTGTTCAACCTGAAACTCCAGGATCTCATGCGTGACATAACCGAGCGTCACATATTCGGCAGGGTCGAAGCTTTTGTATACGTGGTCGAGTTCCAAAAGAGGGGATTGCCGCACGCGCACATTTTATTGATTTTACATGAAATGTACAAGCCGAAGGACGCTGAAGATGTAGATCAACTGATTCGAGCCGAGATACCCGACCCGGACACCGAGAGAGAACTGTACGACATAGTGGTGACCAATATGATGCACGGACCTTGCGGGATTCAAAACCCAACGTGCGCCTGCATGGTAGACGGGAAATGTCAGAAAGAGTTTCCCAAACCTTTCAACGACGAAACGCAGTTCAGGAGTGCCGGAGGTTATCCTGCATACAGACGAAGAGACAACGGCCGCGCAGCTATGGTGCGGGACAGAGAGCTGTTTAACGATTCCGTAGTGCCGTACAATCCATATTTGCTACTCAAATACAACGCCCATATCAACGTGGAAGTGTGTTCGACCGTTAAAAGCGTCATGTACCTGTACAAGTACGTCTACAAAGGCCACGATGTGGCCACAGTTCGGGTCTGCGCAAACGATGAAATTCAGAGGTTCATCGACACGAGATACGTGAGCGCGCCGGAAGCGATCTGGAGACTCTTCTCTTTCCATTTGCAGAACAGGAGCCATGTCATCGTTCGATTGGCTGTACACTTGGAGGGTAGGCATAACGTTTTTTTCAGGGCCGGTGAGCTTATGCAACAGGTCGAAAGAGCGAGACACCGAGACACCACCCTTACCGCATACTTCCGCCTGAACGCTACGGATCCAGAGGCTCGACAATACCTGTACCACGAAGTGCCCAATCACTATTGCTGGAACGCTTCTACATGCTGCTGGACTAGAAGAAAAGGAAACACTGGAGGCCGAGTCATTGGTCGAATGTATTCCGTAAGTCCTTTAGACCGCGATCGGTTTTTCCTTCGTTTGTTACTCGTGCATAGGCGGGGCTGTGTTTCGTTCGCCGACGTGAAGACTGTTGACGGCGTGCTTCATCTCACCTACGAAGCGGCCGCGATGGCACTGGGGTTGCTCGAAGACGATACGGCGTGGAGTCGCTGTCTGGCAGAGGCCTGCCAACACGACACTCCGCGACAGGTTCGGGCCCTTTTCACAATCATCTGCGTTTACTGTTTGCCGACCAACCCATTGGATTTGTACAACGGCGTCGAGGAACACCTGATGTCGGATTTCTCGCGCAACCGGCCGGAAGACGCTGCCAGGGCGGCGTGTCTCAACGCCTTGAACCAATTATTCGGAACCCACGGTAAGTCGCTCGCCGATTTTGGGTTGCCTGTTCCAGACGTGATAGAAGAACCACGAGAGATGATATACGACGCTATTGATGAAGCGGAGCGGGGCGATGCGTTACTCCAGCAACTCAACGTCGAGCAGAGGGCTGTGTACGATCGCGTCATGGCCGCGGTGTTGGACCCCCGTCCGAGCGCCAAGGTGTTCTTCGTCAACGGTCCAGGTGGGACTGGAAAGACGATGCTGTACTCGTGCCTTATGTCCGTGTTGCGCGGCCGAAACAGTAATGTCTTGGCAGTGGCTTTCACCGGGATCGCGGCCGCTCTTTTGAACGGCGGAAGGACCGTGCACTCCACCTTCGGTTTGCCATTCGGAGTGCTCACGCACGAGTCCACTTCCACCATCAGATTGCAGTCCCGCATGGCGCACAGGATTCGAGACGCTGCGCTCATCGTCTGGGACGAGGCACCCATGTCCCCGGGTTTCCAACTGACGGTTGTCGATCGGCTTCTGAAGGACATCATGCAGTCGAATCTTCCTTTTGGAGGTAAACCTTTTCTTTTAGGTGGTGATTTCAGGCAGATTCTTCCAGTCGTCTCCCATGGGACGAGAAGTGACATCGTCGGCGCGTGCATCAAATCCAACGAGTTGTGGCCCGTCATGCAACAGTTCTCCCTCACCCGGAACATGCGAGCGGACGGCGACAGAGAGTTTGCAGCGTGGCTTCTCCTATTAGGCAACGGTAATGTGGACAGGTACGGCGATGACGAGAACGCGATACAAGTGCCCCGCAGATTCCTGTGTCAAATTCCATTGGCCGACTTCGTGTTTCCGCAAATGATGAACTTGGCCAACATCAACGACTTTGCGAACAAGGTCATCTTATGCCCTACCAACGAGGGTTGTCGTCAGATGAACGAAGGCATTCTCCGCAATCGTCTCGAGGGTGAAGTCAGGCATTACATCAGCACGGACACCGTAGAGTGCGACGACCCCGAGGACGCCGCAGACTTTCCGATAGAGTTCATTCATTCGCTAAACCCCACGGGACTCCCTCTTCACGACCTGGCTCTCAAGGTGGGCGCTGTCGTCATGCTGCTCAGAAACCTGGACGCCAAAAGAGGACTTTGCAACGGTACGAGGATGGTAATTGTCGAGCTTCGACGTTTGAATTTCAGAGCTAGGCTGCTCAACGCTACCGAGCACGACGACGACATCATAATTCCCAGGATTCCGCTGACCACTACCGAAGCTGACGGCTTACCCTTCAAGTTACGACGAATGCAGTTCCCAGTTCGATTGGCTTTTTCGGTGACCATCAACAAGTCTCAAGGACAGACATTCGACCGCGTTGGAATATATCTGCCTTCTCCCGTGTTCAGCCACGGACAGTTGTATGTGGCGTTCTCCAGGGTGAGAAACGCTGAATCCGTCAAAGTTTATATACCGACCGATGCCAATGGAGTTACGAAGAATGTGGTGTACCGTGAGATTCTGTAAATATTTTTTGTTATGTTTGTTATGTTATATTTATTTTTATATGTATTTCTCTTCTGTAAACTTTTGCTTATATTCTCTGATTATGAGAAACTTCTGTGTTCTGTCTTTCATAAATTATTTATATTGTTGTACATTATCTTCATTTATTCTTTTATGTATTATATTTTTATATGTATTTCTCTTCTGTAAACTTTACTTATATTCTCTGATTATGAGAAACTTCTGTGTTCTGTCTTTCATAAATTATTTATATTGTTGTACATTATCTTCATATATTCTTTTATGTATTATATTTTTATATGTATTTCTCTTCTGTGTTCTGTCTTTCATAAATTATTTATATTGTTGTACATTATCTTCATGTATTCTTTTATGTATTATATTTTTATATGTATTTCTCTTCTGTAAACTTTACTTATATTCTCTGATTATGAGAAACTTCCACATTCTTTCATAAAATATTTATATTGTTATACGTTGTCTTCATGTATTCTTTTATGGATTACTTATGTATTATATTTTTATTTGTACCTTAACATTAAATTATGTTTAAATATTATACACTTTTTGATTGTGCCAAACTTTTAAAAAGCAATACATTTTTAAATCATATTAAAATGTTTTACTTTTATTCCCTTCAATATGCTGTTGGTTTATTACAGCAGAAGACTCTTATAATAATTTTATAATCATAAGGAGTTATTTTATTCTATAATTTAAATATCAAGATCTATATGTATATTAATACTCTTTTTAATTCTATTCCATCTATTCAATCATTATTATTGCCCTCTGCTGTTTGATTGTTTTACTTTTTTACATGGTTATATATGTTTGACACATGTCAATTGAGAATATGGTACTGTAGTACTAATAATGAAACGATTAGGTTGATATATAAACTTTTTTACAATAAAATACAATTGTTAGTGCTCTTTAAATAAATTATACAATGTAGGTACCCTTAACGGTTATATTCAATATTATGATTTCAATTTTCTACAGTAAAGTATTACAAATAACAATTCTTACTCATTGTGGACTACTTTAATAAATACAAAATCCATAAAAAAAAATTGTGCAAAAAGTGACTGCTAGATAGCGAACGCTGTTGACGCCGAAGGCGTCTCAGTTTTCCACCCGTACGTGTTATCAAAAGTAGTAATTATCACACGATTCGTAACCGTGGTATATTGTAATTCTGCATAAAAATGTTTTGACTTTTTAATAAGTAATTATTATTAATTAATTAATATTTCTATTAATAATAATTAAGCGAATTACACCCGCAGCGAGGCACACAGAAGCTAGTCTAATATATTAAAAAAATTTCTGAGCGCTCCCATTGGTCGACGGTTTTTTTTATTCCGCGGGAGCTTTTTCCCTTTTTCGTCGGTCCCTTCCCGTTGCCTTTTACCTCCTCTTTCCATTTCCGCCGTCCTTTGAATTTTCCGACGAGCCGTTTTCCCGATTCGACCGGATGAAAAACCCATATATATATCGATGCAAGAACTGACCAATCGCGGCGATCGTTACCTGTTTCCCTCGCTCCTCCGTGACGTTTCGCCCCGCGTGACGTCACTTCTCCGCGGTCGGCGGCTTACCTTATCTACCTTTTCTTTTCCGCCGCACCGCTGCCGGACCGTTTAAATATCCCGATTTTCGCAATGATTTTCAACTCGACCGCTAGGTAGGTAGGCATTAGGCGTTAGGCGATAGGATCTGTAGGTACCCGGTTCGAACCCTGCCCGAACGTGTTTCGACGTTCGCTGTGCGATAATCGTTGTCGTACGACAGCCGCCATCGGACGACATCGTCGGGATCATCGGATTTGTTTTTTTTTTTTTTTTTCGCCTCCGTATTTTTTTTTTTTTTCGTTTTAGTTTTAACTTTTTTTTTTTTTTCGTTCAAGTATTAACAAGTTTATATTTGATTTCATTTTGTTTTCGTTCTATAAAAGCAATGAATACCAGGTATGTTTTTAATTGTGCTCTTAAATTATTACGTTTAATTTGATATTATTTATTTTTACAAATGGCCGTATGTTTTCATTATACTTTTTTTATTAGAATGAAAGAGAATTTAACGTCATTGGTGCTTATGATACTAATCACAATAAACGGTACGTATTACATTCAACTTCAACTAAGCTTTAGTTGTGTCTTTTCATACTTAATTTAAGTTAACGGGTAATAAATTATCAAATACTCAAACACGGGTACATTGCTGTTTTACCAAAACACTTGATTATTACATTTTCAACCGAAGGTGGACAATCTGACAGTATTTGTCAATATACAATATATAGGATTGATTCATCGTGATTGAGCGAAATGACACTTTTGAAAACATAGAGAAATTTCTAATCAGATAAAATGGTAAGGATTACATTTTTAGATTGTATTATTATTCAACTATACTCTAAATGTGTTTTTATAATATTTTAAATACATTATTAATTTGGAATTGTTTTATCAAAAATTATAAGGACAGAGCTTTGTAGTGCACTATGCATATTATAATCTAATACTAATATATGCATATTACAGTTGACTGGAATGCTATAATTCAATGCGAACGACTGTACCTAATGACTGTAATGATACTGTTGAAGAGACCCACAGATATAAAAATAAGAAAACATGGTATGTATTACATTTTCTAAATGCATTGAATGTGTTTGTAAAATATGATGTATGAGAAGATATATATATATATAAGAAACTATAAGATTATAGTTTTAATCTTTTCACTCGGTGTTACTTTTTTGATATTAAAGAAATAGGAAAACAAAATTGAATTACATTTTTTCAATTGTATGCTTTAAATATGGTAATAAAAGATGTTAAATACATTTATTTTGATTTTTTTTACCAAAAATTATAGAGAGCTATAGGAAATTTTCAATATATTTTGTTGACTGCAAAGGAAAAATTCAAATTATTGACAAAATGTTTCTAAAAAAACAAACACAACATAGGTAATATTGTAAGGAGATGGCTAATCAGATTTTTCATTGTACAATTTCTGATATGATATTTTGAAAAACACACACAGCTTCAAAACAATGAAAACCTGGTATGTATATAATTGTGTCTTTAAATTATGATAATTACACACATTCGATTTGATATATTTTTCAAAATCATATAGGGAGATAGCTGTAGTATTTTTTCCTTATACTTCTGGAATGGAATGTCATTGGTGGTAACGAGATACTATTCAAAATAAAGATATCATGGTACGTATTACACATTTTCTATCTCATTCCTTCGACTACATATTATATATATTGATTGTTTTTTTTTTTCGGTTTTAGTAAAAGAGTGTTATAGTGCATCAGTACTTACATTTGGATTCAATTTAATGAAAACTTTTATAAAAGGAAGCTCAGTAAGTTTTATTTTTTTTGTAAATCATAATAATAAGTTGTATGTGTTCATTATTCTTTTTTCATTGGAAAATGGAATGCTATTCAATGTCATTAGTGTTATTCAAAACAATCACAGATTTAAAATAAAGAAAACCTGTTGTATATTTTTATTTATTTTGTCAAATAATATTATAAGGAGAGAGCTACTGTGTGTGTAAGAAATGTGATTGGCTTTAATGATATTTTTTACACACAAACAGATATAAAATTATCAACTTATGTTCAACACTTTTTATGATTTTATTGTTCACAAATAGTCTATTTTTTGACTATTATTTAATTTTGTCTTTAAATTATGTGTTAAATAATTATAAATTTGTTTATTAAATATATGTTTAATACAATTTGATATATTTTTCCAATTAATGTAGGGAGAAGAAAGCTTTTGTATGTTTTCATCATACTTTTTTTATCGGAATCAAATTCAATGTCATTGGTGCTAATGACAAAAATAAGATAAAGTTAACAATATTATACATTTTTTAATGCTCTTATTCCACTATGATATAAAATATATAGTCTTTCTAAAATATATATGTACTTTGCTCATAGTGGGTTGCAGAGTAATTGATTGAGAAATGCTCAAACATGAGTGGAGCACTATTGTACCCAAGAACTTGGTTATTAATACATTTCTATTCTCCTAATAAAATATTAAAATATTATTGTCTTAGTATAGTTTATTTAATTAAACCCTATCTTACTGGATTCATTATTGTGCAATAAAATGTATCATCAAGTATTCGCTTATAACAAGATCTATCTACATATTAATGCTTATTTCTGTTATATTTAAATGTATTTTTTTTTACCCTTTAATTATTGTTGGTTCTACTACATATTGATTGATAATTAGAAATATATTGAATTTATATTGAATATATTGTTTTTTTGGTTTTAGTAAAAGAGTATTATGGTGTATCTGTACATACACTTGGATAAAATTAAATGAAAAAACAAGAAAGCCCAGTAAGTTTAATATTTTGTTGTATGTTTTCATCATACTTTTTTTATTGGAATGGAATTCAATGCCATTGGTGCTAATGACAAAAATTAAACAAAGTAACCAATATTACATTTTTTATGCTCTTATTCCACTATGCTATAAATGTATTTTTAAAATATCTTCAACTATACTGTGTACTTTGCTCATAGTGGGTTGCAGAGTAATGGATTGAGAAATACTCGAACAGAGTGAAGTTCTATTGTAACCAAGAGTTTGGTTATTTATACCCTTTTCTTCTCCTAATACAATATTAAACTATTATTGTCTTAGTATAGTTTATTTACTTAAACCATATCTTACTGGAAAGTTTTATAATAATAAAAATATTTGCTTTACAATGACTATGTTGTACACTGTGTCATTAATAGGTATAATGTGTTTTTATTCATACACTACACTCAATGTTGTTTAATATGAATTTTTATAGCATACAAGTTTAAAACAATTAATATATTGAAAAATGTTTGTATAGTACTGTATATATAATAAATTGTGACGTTTGTTTGCATGTACGTCGCGAGGGTTGGCTAAACTGTTGAATTATGCGAGTGTTGGCTACACAATCGAATGACGCCATCCGGTCCGTTAGGTATTGTGGGTTTTCCCGTTGCACGTAGCCGTCTGTGCTTCGATGAACGTCGTAGCACTTGGATGTACTTCCGCTTTTACTGCGCTGTCATTTGATTGTACTCTATTACATTTCGAATGATTTATTGCTGTGCCGTCAATTGGAACTTTTCAGTTTAGATTGTCGGTTTTTTTTTTTTTGTGTCTAATTTTAATTTTTTTTTTCCAGATTTTTTTTTTTCTTTGGTTTCAAATTTTTTTTTTGTGATGGCACCCACGTGTATCATATGTGGACCTGTCCACCGCGTTGGCATTTCCCTTCATAAATTCCCGACGATGAACCAAGCGGTTCGGAATGAATGGTTAGATTTTGTCCGGCGCCATGGAATTGATCGAGACCAAGTATCCGCGATGTCAAAACTGTGTTCGAGACATTTCAATCGCGACGACTTCACGCTTACGGCCGTTCGACGTGTTCTCCACCGCGACGCAGTACCGAGAAATGCCGTTTTGCCCGACGCACCAGTAGCAGCGGTCCACGTGGTCCCGCACGCCGTCGTCGAAGGTAATTTTCTTTTACAGGACAATGTTGGCGGCGAAGATCGACAGACGTTCGTCGACGTTCCGGTGGACATGGACATTAGTCAAAATTACGTTGTAGTCGACGTAGCGGGTGATGATGACGTCGACATCGATGTTGACGGTTCCCTTCAGAACAACGCCTTAGCCGACGGAGGGCAGGCGATCGTCGACGGCCCAGTGGACATGGACATCAGTCAGAACTATGTTGTCGTCGACGTAGCTGTCGAAGAAATCGAAGACGTCGTTGGTGATATCGACTTTGGGATCGTCGAGGTGGAAGAGGTAGCGGTGAACGACGTTGACCTGGTCGACGACCGGAACGACGAAGACTTGATGGCCAACATCGTAGTCGTCGAAGAGCTGATCGCCGCCCGAGTTGGCGCACACGCACCCGACCGCTTACACATCGGACCGATGGATCGCGTTTGTCCTCACTGCTACGCGAGAAATTTCGTAAGTGAGCATTTTATTTGTTGTAGGGACGGTAAGGTTTTGTTGACAGGTGACAGAGTGTTGGGAGAGGTTCCGCTTGCATTGCGAAGACTGCTCAGCGAAGACGGCTCGGAGAACAGGCATTTTCAGAGGGAGGTCCGTCAGTACAACAATGCCATGGCGTTCGCGTCTCTGATCACGCAAGACTTCCAGGCACCACCGGGACGAGGACCCAGAACATTCGTCATGCACGGCCAAACGTATCATCTGATCAGTGACGCGGCCGCCGGACCGGACGTCATCCCACGGTTTTGTCAACTGTACTTCGTGGACACGCGGTTGGCGACCGAGAGCCGCATTCGAAACCCCGTCAACTCCGCGTGTAGACCGGATCTTTTGGACAGATTGGACATTATGCTGAGAGAGATCAACCCGTACGCCCGAATGTTCATGCACATGACGGAGATGTGGAACAGAGAACAGATTTTGGCTGCGGCGGAAAATCCGGCGAGACCGCCTCGGACTGTGAGTATGCATTTCGTACGCGATTCCAGAGACCCGGGACGCCGCAACCAGCCGGCCGTGCGTGAGATCGCCGCAGTGTTTGTCGGTAACGACGGCGACCCTCCGCAAAACGTGGACTTCGTTGTTTACGATAGGAATCCGAATCCCAACGTCAACCACCGACGAATGCCTTCCACGAGCCGTCATGCGGACCCTTTGCTGTACCCGCTATTCTTTCCCCATGGCGAAAGCGGATGGGCCACACACATGCCGCACGAAGGACCGCGTCGCACCCGCGTCAATCAAAACGTTTCACTGAAGGAGTATTCGTGTTATCGTTTGGCCGTTCGTTATGACGGCCTCAACGAGCCGAACGCTCGGTTTAGTGCCATTCACAACGGTCGATTTTTGTTGCAACAATACGTGTGCGACCATTATGTCAGAGTCGAGGCGAGCCGGTTGAGATATTTGCGAAACAACCAGGACCAGTTGCGCTCCGAATCCTTCCAGGGCCTGATGGATCATCTCGCTGTACAGGACGTTCCGCGGGATCAGCAACATGCCATTGGCCGTCGCGTCATACTGCCCTCTTCCTTCGCAGGCAGTCCGCGTTGCATGCAACAAAATTATCAAGACGCCATGGCGATTGTGCGAAAATTTGGTAAACCCGATTTGTTCATTACTTTCACGTGTAACCCTAGGTGGCCTGAGATAGTGGAGAATCTACCTCCGAGAGTGGCATCTTCTGACAGACCGGATTTGGTGTCCAGGGTGTTCAACCTGAAACTCCAGGATCTCATGCGTGACATAACCGAGCGTCACATATTCGGCAGGGTCGAAGCTTTTGTATACGTGGTCGAGTTCCAAAAGAGGGGATTGCCGCACGCGCACATTTTATTGATTTTACATGAAATGTACAAGCCGAAGGACGCTGAAGATGTAGATCAACTGATTCGAGCCGAGATACCCGACCCGGACACCGAGAGAGAACTGTACGACATAGTGGTGACCAATATGATGCACGGACCTTGCGGGATTCAAAACCCAACGTGCGCCTGCATGGTAGACGGGAAATGTCAGAAAGAGTTTCCCAAACCTTTCAACGACGAAACGCAGTTCAGGAGTGCCGGAGGTTATCCTGCATACAGACGAAGAGACAACGGCCGCGCAGCTATGGTGCGGGACAGAGAGCTGTTTAACGATTCCGTAGTGCCGTACAATCCATATTTGCTACTCAAATACAACGCCCATATCAACGTGGAAGTGTGTTCGACCGTTAAAAGCGTCATGTACCTGTACAAGTACGTCTACAAAGGCCACGATGTGGCCACAGTTCGGGTCTGCGCAAACGATGAAATTCAGAGGTTCATCGACACGAGATACGTGAGCGCGCCGGAAGCGATCTGGAGACTCTTCTCTTTCCATTTGCAGAACAGGAGCCATGTCATCGTTCGATTGGCTGTACACTTGGAGGGTAGGCATAACGTTTTTTTCAGGGCCGGTGAGCTTATGCAACAGGTCGAAAGAGCGAGACACCGAGACACCACCCTTACCGCATACTTCCGCCTGAACGCTACGGATCCAGAGGCTCGACAATACCTGTACCACGAAGTGCCCAATCACTATTGCTGGAACGCTTCTACATGCTGCTGGACTAGAAGAAAAGGAAACACTGGAGGCCGAGTCATTGGTCGAATGTATTCCGTAAGTCCTTTAGACCGCGATCGGTTTTTCCTTCGTTTGTTACTCGTGCATAGGCGGGGCTGTGTTTCGTTCGCCGACGTGAAGACTGTTGACGGCGTGCTTCATCTCACCTACGAAGCGGCCGCGATGGCACTGGGGTTGCTCGAAGACGATACGGCGTGGAGTCGCTGTCTGGCAGAGGCCTGCCAACACGACACTCCGCGACAGGTTCGGGCCCTTTTCACAATCATCTGCGTTTACTGTTTGCCGACCAACCCATTGGATTTGTACAACGGCGTCGAGGAACACCTGATGTCGGATTTCTCGCGCAACCGGCCGGAAGACGCTGCCAGGGCGGCGTGTCTCAACGCCTTTAACCAATTATTCGGAACCCACGGTAAGTCGCTCGCCGATTTTGGGTTGCCTGTTCCAGACGTGATAGAAGAACCACGAGAGATGATATACGACGCTATTGATGAAGCGGAGCGGGGCGATGCGTTACTCCAGCAACTCAACGTCGATCAGAGGGCTGTGTACGATCGCGTCATGGCCGCGGTGTTGGACCCCCGTCCGAGCGCCAAGGTGTTCTTCGTCAACGGTCCAGGTGGGACTGGAAAGATGATGCTGTACTCGTGCCTTATGTCCGTGTTGCGCGGCCGAAACAGGAATGTCTTGGCAGTGGCGTTCACCGGGATCGCGGCCGCTCTTTTGGACGGCGGAAGGACCGTTCACTCCACCTTCGGTTTGCCATTCGGAGTGCTCACGCACGAGTCCACTTCCACCATCAGATTGCAGTCCCGCATGGCACACAGGATTCGCGACGCTGCGCTCATCGTCTGGGACGAGGCACCCATGTCACCGGGTTTCCAACTGACGGTTGTCGATCGGCTTCTGAAGGACATCATGCAGTCGAATCTTCCTTTTGGCGGTAAACCTTTTCTGTTAGGTGGTGATTTCAGGCAGATTCTTCCAGTCGTCTCCCATGGGACGAGAAGTGACATCGTCGGCGCGTGCATCAAATCCAACGAGCTGTGGCCCGTCATGCAACAGTTCTCCCTCACCCGGAACATGCGAGCGGACGGCGACAGAGAGTTTGCAGCGTGGCTTCTCCTATTGGGCAACGGTAATGTTGACAGGTACGGCGACGACGAGAACGCGATACAAGTGCCCCGCAGATTCCTGTGCCAAATTCCATTGGCCGACTTCGTGTTCCCTCAAATGATGAACTTGGCCAACATCAACGACTTCGCGAACAAGGTTATCTTATGCCCTACCAATGAGGGTTGTCGTCAGATGAACGAAGGCATTCTCCGCAATCGTCTCGAGGGTGAAGTCAGGCATTACATCAGCACGGACACCGTAGAGTGCGACGACCCCGAGGACGCCGCAGACTTCCCGATAGAGTTCATTATTCGCTAAACCCCACGGGACTCCCTCTTCACGACCTGGCTCTCAAGGTGGGCGCTGTCGTCATGCTGCTCAGAAACCTGGACGCCAAAAGAGGACTTTGCAACGGTACGAGGATGGTAATTGTCGAGCTTCGACGTTTGAATTTCAGAGCTAGGCTGCTCAACGCTACCGAGCACGACGACGACATCATAATTCCCAGGATTCCGCTGACCACTACCGAAGCTGACGGCTTACCCTTCAAGTTGCGGCGAATGCAGTTCCCAGTTCGATTGGCTTTTTCGGTGACCATCAACAAGTCTCAAGGACAGACATTCGACCGCGTTGGAATATACCTGCCTTCTCCTGTGTTCAGCCACGGACAGTTGTATGTGGCGTTCTCCAGGGTGAGAAACGCTGAATCCGTCAAAGTTTATATACCGACCGATGCCAATGGAGTTACGAAGAATGTGGTGTACCGTGAAATTCTCTAAATATTTTTTGTTATGTTTATAAAACCTATATTTTGATATGTATTTTTCTTCTGTAAACCTTTGTTTATATTCTCTGATAATGAGAAACTTTTGCGTTCTGTCTTTCATAAATTATTTATACATTTTCTTCGTATATTCTTTAACTTAAGAGTTCATCATTGCTTTGATTATGATAACTTCCTTCTGCACTCTGTCTTTCATGGATTACTTATATTTTATGTTTCTATATGTATTTCTCTTTTGTTATCTTTTGCCTATATGATTACGAGAATCTTTCTCGCTCTGTCTTTTCATTTATGAATTATTTATATTTTTATGTATAACCTCAACATAATTTTATTTAGCTTTTAAGTACCTATATTCTCTGATACGAGAAACTTCCATATTCATAAAATATTTATATTGTTTTATACATTGTCTTCATGTATTCTTTTATGGATTATTTATGTATTATATTTTTACATGTATTTCTCTTCCGTAAACTTTATACATTTTTTAATTGTGCCATACTTTTAAAAGCAATACATTTTTTAAATAATATTAAAATTTATTACTTTTATTCCCTTCAATATGCTATTTAAATGTATTTTTTTTTTTTACTTTTTAATTATTGTTGGTTTGTACTACATATTGATTGATAATTAGAAATCAAACATGTTATGTATTGCATTTTTAAATTGTAATATTCGCTTTGTACCTTGATATTAAATTTTGTTTAAATATAATCCATTTTTTAATTGTGCCATACTTTTAAAAGCAATACATTTTTAATGTGTTTTTAAATAATATTAAGATATATTACTTTTATTCCCTTCAATATGCTATTTAAATGTATTTTTTTTTTTTTTTTACCCTTTAATTATTGTTGGTTTGTACTACATATTGTTTGATAATTAGAAATCAAACATCTTATGTATTGCATTTTTAAATTGTGATATTCGTTTTGTACCTTAACATTACATTTTGTTTAAATATAATATATTTTTTAATTGTGCCATGTTTTTAAAATCAATACATTTTTAAAGTATTTTTAAATTATATTAAAATGTATTACTTTTGTTCCCTTCAATATGCTTTTTAAATGTATTTTTTTTTTACCCTTTAATTATTGTTGGTTTGTACTACATATTGTTTGATAATTAGAAATCAAACATCTTATGTATTGCATTTTTAAATTGTGATATTCGTTTTGTACCTTAACATTACATTTTGTTTAAATATAATATATTTTTTAATTGTGCCATGTTTTTAAAATCAATACATTTTTAAAGTATTTTTAAATTATATTAAAATGTTTTACTTTTGTTCCCTTCAATATTTTATTGGTTTATTACAGGAGAAGATACTTATAATATTTTATTCTATTGTTTTTCAACAATATCAAGATATGCTTATATATGCATATTAATAATATTTTTAATTCTATTCCATCTATTCAATAATTATTACATGGTTTTATATGTTTAACACATGTATATTGAGGGTATGGTACTGTAGGGCTAATTATGAAACGATTAGATAGGTATATTAACTTTTTTACGATTAAAAACATTTGTTGAAGCAATTCAAATGAATTATGCAACAATGTAGTTACCCATAACGATTACATTCAATATTTTGATTCCAATTTTCAACGGTAAAGTATTACAAATTACAATTCTTACTCATTGTGGACTACTTTGATAAATACAAAATCCTAAAAAAAAAAATTGTGCAAAAAGTGACTGCTAGATAGCGAACGCTGTTGACGCCGAAGGCGTCTCAGTTTTCCACCCGTACGTGTTATCAAAAGTAGTAATTATCACACGATTCGTAACCGTGGTATATTGTAATTCTGCATAAAAATGTTTTGACTTTTTAATAAGTAATTATTATTAATTAATTAATATTTCTATTAATAATAATTAAGCGAATTACACCCGCAGCGAGGCACACAGAAGCTAGTCTCTATTATATAAAAAAATTTCTGAGCGTTCTCATTGGTGGACGGTTTTTTTTATTCCGCCGGAGCTTTTTCCCTTTTTCTACGGTCCCATCCCGTTGCCTTTTTCCTCCTCTATCCGTTTCGGCCGTCCTTTGAATTTTCCGACTTGCCGTTTTTCCGATTCGACCGGATGAAAAACCCATATATATATCGTTCTAAGCACCTAGCCAATCGCGGCGATCGTTACCTGTTTCCCTCGCGCCTCCGTGACGTTTCGCCCCGCGTGACGTCACATATCCGCAGTCGTCCGCTTACCTTATCTACCTTTTCGCGTCCACCGAACCGTTTAAATGTCCCGATTTTCACCAACATTTACAACTCGACCGTTAGGTAGGTAGGCATTAGGCGTTAGGCGATAGGATCTGTAGGTACCCGGTTCGAACCCTGCCCGTACTGTTCGACGTTTGTTGCGCAGTAATCGTTGATTTGTACAGCCGCCGACGAACGATGCCATCTAGAACATCTGATTTCTTTTTTTTTTTTTTCGCTCCGAATTTTTTTTTTTTCGTTAAAGTTTCAACTTTTTTTTTTTTAAGTTTTTACAAATTTAAACGCGATTTCTATTTGTTTCCGTTATATAAAAGCAATGGAAGACCTGGTACGTTTTTATTACGTTAACTTTGATATGATTTATATTTACAAATGGCCGTATGTTTTCATTATACTTTTCTTATTGGAATGGAATTCAAAGTCATTGGTGCTAATGATACTGTTCAAAATAAAATGGTACGTATTACATTCAACTTCAACTAAGCTTTTATTGTGTCTTTAAACAACGTTAAATGATTGTTTTCATACTTAATTTAGGTAAACGGGTAATCAAACATGGGTACCATAATCGGAGATTTGATTGATTAGACGCCATCGGGTAGATTTGTTTTTTTTTTTTTCCGTTAAAGTTTCAACTTTTTTTTTATTCGTTTAAGTTTTAACAAATTTATATGTGATTTCTAATTGTTTTCGTTATATAATCACACCAAATTACATTAAAGCTACATTAAAAACAATGAAAACCTGGCATGTGCCTTATAATTATTATGTTTCCAAATAAATTTAGTTTAGCTGTGTTTTCATTATACTTTTTTTATCGGAATTGAATGGAATTCAATGTCATTGGTGCTTATGATACTATTCAAAATAAAATGGTACGTATTACATTTTTTCAACTTATTCCAAGCTTTAACTGTGGCTTTAAACAATGTTAAATTATTGTTTTCATTGCTAACAGTAGGTTAAAGGGTAATCAAACATGGATACCATAATCGGAGATTTGATTGATTATTTGATAATAATACTTGATTATTATTAATTTCTTTCAAATGTAGGTGGAGAATCTGAAAGTATTTGTCGGTATACTTTGTTGACTGGAAAGGAATGTGAACGAAATGACACTTTTAAAAACATGTAGATATGGTATGTATTACATTTTTAGATTGTATTATTATTCAACTACACTCTAAATGTGTTATTAAAATATTTTAAATACATTATTAATTTGGAATTATTCTATCAAAAATTATAGGAAGAGAGCTTTGTTGTGTACTATGCATATTATAATCTAATAATAATATATGCTTAATATGCTATAATTCAATGCCAATGACTGCACTTTATGACTGTAATGATACTATTGAAGAGACCCTCAGATATAAAAATATGAAAACATGGTATGTATTACATTTTCTAAATGCGTTGAATGTGTTTTTATAATATGATGTAGGAGAAGAATCTTATAGTTTTAATCTTAACACTTGGTGTTACTTTTTGATAATATAGAAATATGAAAACAGAATTGAATTACATTTTTAATACTATTTTTCAATTATTTGCTTTAAATATGGTAATAAAATATGTTAAATACATTTAATTTAATTTTTTATATTTTATATATTTATATTATAGAGAGCTATAGGAAGTTTTCAATATATTTTGTTGACTGCAAAGGAAAAATTCAAATTATTGACAAAATGTTGCTGAAACACACAAACACAACATAGGTAATATTGTTCACATATCACAGCTATTATTATCACTATTATGATGTATTGGAAATGCTTATTAATTTTAATAAATATGTTATTCATAGGTATATATGTGATTTTGATTTGTTTTCCCTAAAAGTAATATAAGGAGACAGCTAATCGGATGTTTTCTGATATGATATTATGAAAAAATCGCACAGCTAAAAAACAATGAAAACCACGTATGTAAATAATTGTGTCTTTAAATTATGTTGATTACTCACATTGGATTTCATATATTTTTCCAAATAATATAGGGAGATAGCTGTTGTATGTTTTCGTTATACTTTTGGAATGGAATGACATTGATGCTAATGAGATACTATTCAAAATAAAGAAATCATGGTACGTATTACACATTTTTTAACTCATTCCTTCGACTACATATTATAAATTGAATGTTCATTATTTCGGTTTTAGTTAAAGAGTGTTATAGAGCATCAGTCCTTACACTTGGATAAAATTAAATGAAAACTTTTATAACATGAAAATGAGGAAGCCCAGTAAGTTTTAATTTTTTTGTAAATCATAAATATGATGTTGTATGTGTTCATTATACTTTTTTTATTGGAATCAAATTCCAATTTGGTGCTAATAACAAAAATAAAATAAAGTTAACAATATTACACATTTTTTAATGCTCTAATTCCACTATGCTTTAAATGTCTTTTTAAAATATATTAAAATATACTGTGTACTTTGCTCATAGTGGGTTGCAGAGTAATGGATTGAGAAATGCTCGAACATGATTGTAGTACTATTGTACCCAAGAGCTTGGTTATTAATACACTTCTATTCTCTTAATATAATATTATAATATTATTGTCTTAGTATAGTCTTAGTATTAGTCTTACTATTGTACCCAAGAGCTTGGTTATTAATACACTTCTATTCTCTTAATATAATATTATAATATTATTGTCTTAGTATAGTTTATTTAATTAAACCCTATCTTACTGGATTCATTGTTGTGCAATAAAATGTATCATTAAGTATTCGCTTTCAACAAGATCTATCTACATATTAATGGTTATTTCTGTTATATTTAAATGTATTTTTTTTTACCCTTTAATTATTGTTGGTTCTACTACATATTGATTGATGATTAGAAATCAAACATGTTATATTGCATATTCAAATTGTGATATTCGCATTGTACCTTAACATTAAATTATGTTTAAATATTTCATTTTTTCATTGTGCAATACTTTTTAAAGCTATACATGTTTAATGCGTTTTTAAATTATATTAAAATGTATTATTTATATTCCCTTCGATATGCAATTGGTTTATTACAGGAGAAGACACTTATAATATTTTGATAATCATATAGAGATTTTTATTCTAAAGTTGAAATATCATGATCTATATGCATATTAATACTTTATGTGTTTTCAAACCATATTAAAATTTATTATTTATTCCATTCTATATGCTATTGGTTTGTTACAGGAAAAGAAACTAATAATATATAACTTTAATGTATAGCTGTAAGGTGTTTTCATTATATTTTGTGGACTGGAAAGGAATTATTCAATGCTATTTATGGTAAAGATGCAATAAATTACATATTACACATATAAAAATAAGAAAACATGGTATGTATTACATTTTTTAATTTTTTCATTCAACTAAGCTTTAACATAAGTAGGTTTACTGATTCACCAAAATTGCTTGGTTATTAATACATTTATTGATTTATTTTTTTCAACTGTAGGAATCTTATAGCGTTTGTCAATATTTTTAGTTTACTGCACAAGAACAATTCAATGTGATTCACTTTAATGATAATATATTAAGATATAAAAAGAAGACATGGCGAGTATTACATTTTTTAACTTATATAATATATTGAATTTGTGTTTTTTCGGTTTTAGTAAAAGAGTATTATGGTGTATCTGTCCTCACACTTGGATAAAATTAAATGAAAACAAAAAAGCCCAGTAAGTTTAATATTTTGTTGTATGTTTTACAATGACTATGTTGTACACTGTGTCATTAATATGTATAGTGTGTTTTTATTCATACACTATACTCAATGTTGTTTAATATGAATTTTTATAACATACAAGTTTCAAACAATTAATATATTGAAAAATGTTTGTATAGTGCTGTATATATATTAAATTGTGACGTTTGTTTGCATGTACGTCGCGAGTGTTGGCTAAACTGTCGAATTATGCGAGTGTTGGCTACACCGTCGAACGACGCCATCCGGTCCGTTAGGAATTGTGGGTTTTCCCGTTGCACGTAGCCGTCTGTGGCATAGACAAAAGATTTGTCTGTGCTTCGATGAACGTCGTAGCACTTGGATGTACTTCCGCTTTTATTGCGCTGTCATTTGATTGTATTCTATTACATTTCGAATGCTTTATTGCTGTGCCGTCAATTGGAACTTTTCAGTTTAGATTGTCGGTTTTTTTTTTTTTTTGTGTCGAATTCTAATTTTTTTTCTTTAGTTTCAAATTTTTTTTTGTGATGGCACCCACGTGTGTCGTATGTGGACCTGTCCGCCGCGTTGGCATTTCCCTTCATAAATTCCCGACGATGAACCAAGCGATTCGGAACGAATGGTTAGATTTTGTCTCGCGCTACGGAATCGATCGAAACCAAGTATTCGTGACGTCAAAACTGTGTTCGAGACATTTTGATCGTGACGACTTCGTGTTTACGGCCGTTCGACGTGTTCTCCACCGCGACGCAGTACCGAGAAATGCCGTTTTACCCGATGCACCAGTAGCAGCGGTCCACGTGGTCCCGCACGCCGTTGTCGAAGGTAATCTTCTATTACAGGACAATGTTGGCGGCGAAGATCGACAGACGTTCGTCGACGTTCCGGTGGACATGGACATCGGTCAAAACTACGTTGTAGTCGACGTAGCGGGTGATGATGACGTCGACATCGATGTTGACGGTTCCCTTCAGAACAACGCCTTAGCCGACGGAGGGCAGGCGATGGTCGACGGCCCAGTGGACATGGACATCGGTCAGAACTATGATGTCGTCGACGTAGCGGTCGAAGAAATCGTAGACGTTGTTAATGATATCGACCTTGGGATCGTCGAGGTGGAAGAGGAAACGGTGAACGACGTTGACCTGGTCGACGACCGGAACGACGAAGATTTGATGGCCAACATCGTAGTCGTCGAAGAGCTGATCGCCGCCCGAGTTGGCGCACAAGCACCCGACCGCTTACACATCGGACCGATGGATCGCGTTTGTCCTCACTGCTACGCGAGAAATTTCGTAAGTGAACATTTTATTTGTTGTAGGGACGGTAAGGTTTTGTTGACAGGTGACAGAGTGTTGGGAGAGGTTCCGCTTGCGTTGCGGAGACTGCTCAGCGAAGACGGCTCGGAGAACAGGCATTTTCAGAGCGAGGTCCGTCAGTACAACAATGCCATGGCGTTCGCGTCTCTGATCACGCAAGACTTCCAGGCACCACCGGGACGAGGACCCAGAACATTCGTCATGCACGGCCAAACGTATCACCTGATCAGTGACGCGGCCGCCGGACCGGACGTCATCCCACGGTTCTGTCAACTGTACTTCGTGGACACGCGGTTGGCGACCGAGAGCCGCATTCGAAACCCCGTCAACTCCGCGTGTAGACCGGATCTTTTGGACAGATTGGACATCATGTTGAGAGAGATCAACCCGTACGCCCGAATGTTCATGCACATGACGGAGATGTGGAACAGAGAACAGATTTTGGCTGCGGCGGAAAATCCGGTGAGACCGCCTCGGACTGTGAGTATGCATTTCGTACGTGATTCCAGAGACCCGGGACGCCGCAACCAGCCGGCCGTGCGTGAGATCGCCGCAGTGTTTGTCGGTAACGACGGCGACCCGCCGGAAAACGTGGACTTCGTTGTTTACGATAGGAATCCGAATCCCAACGTCAACCACCGACGAATGCCTTCCACGAGCCGTCATACGGACCCTTTGCTGTACCCGCTATTCTTTCCCCATGGCGAAAGCGGATGGGCCACACACATGCCGCACGAAGGACCGCGTCGCACCCGCGTCAATCAAAACGTTTCACTGAAGGAGTATTCGTGTTATCGTTTGGCCGTTCGTTATGACGGCCTCAACGAGCCGAACGCTCGGTTTAGTGCCATTCACAACGGTCGATTTTTGTTGCAACAATACGTGTGCGACCATTATGTCAGAGTCGAGGCGAGCAGGTTGAGATATTTGCGAAACAACCAGGACCAGTTGCGCTCCGAATCCTACCAGGGCCTGATGGATCATCTCGCTGTACAGGACGTTCCGCGGGATCAGCAACATGCCATTGGCCGTCGCGTCATACTGCCCTCTTCCTTCGCAGGCAGTCCGCGTTGCATGCAACAAAATTATCAAGACGCCATGGCGATTGTGCGAAAATTTGGTAAACCCGATTTGTTCATTACTTTCACGTGTAACCCTAGGTGGCCTGAAATAGTGGAGAATCTACCTCCGAGAGTGGCATCTTCTGACAGACCGGATTTGGTGTCCAGGGTGTTCAACCTGAAACTCCAGGATCTCATGCGTGACATAACCGAGCGTCACATATTCGGCAGGGTCGAAGCTTTTGTATACGTGGTCGAGTTCCAAAAGAGGGGATTGCCGCACGCGCACATTTTATTGATTTTACATGAAATGTACAAGCCGAAGGACGCTGAAGATGTAGATAAACTGATTCGAGCCGAGATACCTGACCCGGACACTGAGAGAGAACTGTACGACATAGTGGTGACCAATATGATGCACGGACCTTGCGGGATTCAAAACCCAACGTGCGCCTGCATGGTAGACGGGAAATGTCAGAAAGAGTTTCCCAAACCTTTCAACAACGAAACGCAGTTCAGGAGTGCCGGAGGTTATCCTGCCTACAGACGAAGAGACAACGGCCGCGCAGCTATGGTGCGGGACAGAGAGCTGTTTAACGATTCCGTAGTGCCGTACAATCCATATTTGCTACTCAAATACAACGCACATATCAACGTGGAAGTGTGTTCGACCGTTAAAAGCGTCATGTACCTGTACAAGTACGTCTACAAAGGCCACGATGTGGCCACAGTTCGGGTTTGCGCAAACGATGAAATTCAGAGGTTCATCGACACTAGATACGTGAGCGCGCCGGAAGCGATCTGGAGACTCTTCTCTTTCCATTTGCAGAACAGGAGCCATGTCATCGTTCGATTGGCTGTACACTTGGAGGATAGGCATAACGTTTTTTTCAGGGCCGGTGAGCTTATACAACAGGTCGAAAGAGCGAGACACCGAGACACCACCCTTACCGCTTACTTCCGCCTGAACGCTGCGGATCCAGAGGCTCGACAATACCTGTACCACGAAGTGCCCAATCACTATTGCTGGAACGCTTCTACATGCCGCTGGACTAGAAGAAGGGGAAACACTGGAGGCCGAGTCATAGGTCGAATGTATTCCGTAAGTCCCTTAGACCGCGATCGGTTTTTCCTCCGTATGTTACTTGTGTTTAGGCGGGGCTGTGTTTCGTTCGCCGACGTGAAGACTGTTGACGGCGTGCTTCATCTCAGCTACGAAGCGGCCGCGATGGCACTGGGGTTGCTCGAAGACGATACGGCGTGGAGTCGCTGTCTGGCAGAGGCCTGCCAACACGACACTCCGAGACAGGTTCGGGCCCTTTTCACGATCATCTGCGTTTACTGTTTGCCGACCAACCCATTGGATTTGTACAACGGCGTCGAGGAACACCTGATGTCGGATTTCTCGCGTGACCGGCCGGAAGGCGCTGCCAGGGCGGCGTGTCTCAACGCCTTGAATCAATTATTTGGAACTCACGGTAAGTCGCTCGCCGATTTTGGTTTGCCTGTTCCAGACGTGATAGAGGAACCTCGAGAGATGATATACGACGCTATTGATGAAGCGGAGAGGGGCGATGCGTTACTCCAGCAACTCAACGTCGATCAGAGGGCTGTGTACGATCGAGTCATGACCGCGGTGTTGGACCCCCGTCCGAGCGCCAAAGTGTTTTTCGTCAACGGTCCAGGTGGGACTGGAAAGACGATGCTGTACTCGTGCCTTATGTCCGTGTTGCGCGGCCGAAACAGAAATGTCTTGGCAGTGGCGTTCACCGGGATCGCGGCCGCTCTTTTGGACGGCGGAAGGACCGTTCACTCCACCTTCGGTTTGCCATTCGGAGTGCTCACGCACAAGTCCACTTCCACCATCAGATTGCAGTCCCGCATGGCGCACAGGATTCGCGACGCTGCGCTCATCGTCTGGGACGAGGCACCCATGTCCCCGGGTTTCCAACTGACGGTTGTCGATCGGCTTCTGAAGGACATCATGCAGTCGAATCTTCCTTTTGGAGGTAAACCTTTTCTTTTAGGTGGTGATTTCAGGCAGATTCTTCCAGTCGTCTCCCATGGGACGAGAAGTGACATCGTCGGCGCGTGCATCAAATCCAACGAGCTGTGGCCCGCCATGCAACAGTTCTCCCTAACCCGGAACATGCGAGCGGACGGCGACAGAGAGTTTGCAGCGTGGCTACTCCTTTTAGGTAACGGTAATGTTGACAGGTACGGCGACGACGAGAACGCGATACAAGTGCCCCGCAGATTCCTGTGCCAAATTCCATTGGCCGACTTCGTGTTCCCTCAAATGATGAACTTGGCCAACATCAACGACTTCGCGAACAAGGTTATCTTATGCCCTACCAATGAGGGTTGTCGTCAGATGAACGAAGGCATTCTCCGCAATCGTCTCGAGGGTGAAGTCAGGCATTACATCAGCACGGACACCATAGAGTGCGACGACCCCGAGGACGCTGCAGACTTCCCGATAGAGTTCATTCATTCACTTAACCCCACGGGACTCCCTCTTCATGATCTGGCTCTCAAGGTGGGCGCTGTCGTCATGCTGCTCAGAAACCTGGACGCCAAAAGAGGACTTTGCAACGGTACGAGGATGGTAATTGTCGAGCTTCGACGTTTGAATTTCAGAGCTAGGCTGCTCAACGCTACCGAGCACGACGACGACATCATAATTCCCAGGATTCCGCTGACCACTACCGAAGCTGACGGCTTACCCTTCAAGTTACGACGAATGCAGTTCCCAGTTCGATTGGCTTTTTCGGTGACCATCAACAAGTCTCAAGGACAGACATTCGACCGCGTTGGAATATATCTGCCTTCTCCTGTGTTCAGCCACGGACAGTTGTATGTGGCGTTCTCCAGGGTGAGAAACGCTGAATCCGTCAAAGTTTATATACCGACCGATGCCAATGGAGTTACGAAGAATGTGGTGTACCGTGAGATTCTCTAAATATTTTTTGTTATGTTTATAAAACTTATATTTTTATATGTATTCTTCTTCTGTAAACATTTGCTTATATTCTCTGATTATGAGAAACTTCTGCGTTCTGTCTTTCATAAATTATTTATACATCATATTTTTATAAATTTTCTTCATATATTCTTTAACTTAAAAGTTCATCAATGCTTTGATTATGAGAACTTCCTTCTGCGCTCTGTCTTTCATGGATTACTTATATTCTATGTTTTTATATGTATTACTCTTCTGTAATCTTTTGCCTATATGATAATGAGCATTTTTCTCGCTCTGTCTTTTCTTTTATGAATTATTTTTATTTTTATGTATAACCTCAACATAATTTTATTTAGCTTTAAATTTCCTATATTCTCTGATTATGAGTATTTCATAAAATATTTATATTGTTATACATTGTCTTCATGTATTCTTTTATGGATTACTTATGTATTATATTTTTATATGTATTTCTCTTCCGTAAACTTTACTTTTATTCTCTGATTATGAGAAACTTCCACATTCTGTCTTTCATAAATTAATTATATTTTATATTAAAATACACTTCCTCCTTATATACTTTAAATTGTTGACGACGAGTACATTTTATGTACTCTGATTTTGAGAAAGGCGTTGGCGACCTCCACGTGGTCTTTCTTGGATGCGTTTTTCACTAAGAATGTTTAGAGTGTTAAACGTAACTAACGCCAACATTTATATTTACACACTTATTGTAAAGTATTCACATATTTTTATTTTTTTTTTCAGACAACATCAAGGAAAATCGTTCATTTAAAGTTTTTCGTACCCAGACTTGCATTGTATATATAGATTAATTATTATTGATGGAATATGTTATGCATTATGTCTTCTTCTTTGAACTGACCACTGTAAATATACTGTATTTGATTATTTTTTAACTTTGATAAAGATTCCATCTGTCATTTATGTGCCAAATAAATTGTATTTGACATATTTTTAATAAGAGTGTACCTTCATTATGCTATAGGTTTGTTACAGGAGAAGACTCTAATAATATTTTTATTTATGCTTTACTGAATTGGAACTGAAAAATTCTACAACACTATTACTAACACCAATGTTCATTATTGTGCAATAAAATGTATCATCAAGTATTCGCTTATAACAAGATCTATCTACATATTAATGCTTATTTCTGTTATATTTAAATGTATTTTTTTTTACCCTTTAATTATTGTTGGTTTGTACTACATATTGATTGATAATTAGAAATCAAACACGTTATGTATTGCATTTTTAAATTGTGATATTCGCTTTGTACATTAAATTATGTTTAAATATAATACATTTTTTAATTGTGCCATACTTTTATAATCAATATATTTTTAATGTGTTTTTAAATCATATTAAAATTTATTACTTTTATTCCCTTCAATATGCTATTTAAATGTATTTTTTTTTTTTTTAACCCTTTAATTATTGTTGGTTTGTACTACATATTGTTTGTTAATTAGAAATCAAACATCTTATGTATTGCATTTTTAAATTGTGATATTCGTTTTGTACCTTAACATTACATTTTGTTTAAATATAATATATTTTTTAATTGTGCCATGTTTTTAAAATCAATACATTTTTAAAGTATTTTTAAATTATATTAAAATGTTTTACTTTTGTTCCCTTCAATATTTTATTGGTTTATTACAGGAGAAGATACTTATAATATTTTATTCTATTGTTGAAATATCAAGATATGCTTATATATGCATATTAATAATATTTTTAATTCTATTCCATCTATTCAATAATTATTACATGGTTTTATATGTTTAACACATGTATATTGAGGGTATGGTACTGTAGGGCTAATTATGAAACGATTAGATAGGTATATTAACTTTTTTACGATTAAAAACATTTGTTGAAGCAATTCAAATGAATTATGCAACAATGTAGTTACCCATAACGATTACATTCAATATTTTGATTCCAATTTTCAACGGTAAAGTATTACAAATTACAATTCTTACTCATTGTGGACTACTTTGATAAATACAAAATCCTAAAAAAAAAATTGTGCAAAAAGTGACTGCTAGATAGCGAACGCTGTTGACGCCGAAGGCGTCTCAGTTTTCCACCCGTACGTGTTATCAAAAGTAGTAATTATCACACGATTCGTAACCGTGGTATATTGTAATTCTGCATAAAAATGTTTTGACTTTTTAATAATTAATTATTATTAATTAATTAATATTTCTATTAATATTAATTAAGCGAATTACACCCTCAGCGAGGCACACAGAAGCTAGTCTATTATATAAAAAAATTTCTGAGCGCTCCCATTGGTCGACGGTTTTTTTTATTCCCCGTGAGCTTTTTACCTATTTCTTCGGTCCCATCCCGTTGCCTTTTTCCTCCTCTATCCATTTCGGCCGTCCTTTGAATTTTCCGACGAGCCGTTTTCCCGATTCGACCGGATGAAAAATCCATATATATATCTAATTAAGGTCCGTCCAATCGCGGCGATCGTTACCTGTTTCCCTCGCGCCTCCGTGACGTTTCGCGCCCTCGTGACGTCACTATTCCGCGGTCGTCCGCTTACCTTATCTGCCTTTTCGCGTCCGCCGCACCGTTTAAATCTATTATATAAAAAAATTTCTGAGCGTTCTCATTGGTCGACGGTTTTTTTTATTCCCCGTGAGCTTTTTACCTATTTCTTCGGTCCCATCCCGTTGCCTTTTTCCTCCTCTATCCATTTCGGCCGTCCTTTGAATTTTCCGACGAGCCGTTTTCCCGATTCGACCGGATGAAAAATCCATATATATATCTAATTAAGGTCCGTCCAATCGCGGCGATCGTTACCTGTTTCCCTCGCGCCTCCGTGACGTTTCGCGCCCTCGTGACGTCACTATTCCGCGGTCGTCCGCTTACCTTATCTGCCTTTTCGCGTCCGCCGCACCGTTTAAATGCCCCGATTTTCGCCATGATTTTCAACTCGACCGCTAGGTAGGTAGGCATTAGGCGTTAGGCGATAGGATCTGTAGGTACCCGGTTCGAACCCTGCCCGTACGGTTCGACGTTTGTTGCGTAGCCATTGTTGTTGTACTGCCGCCGTTGAATTGCACAGCCGCCGACGAACGACGCCATCGGGAACATTCGAATTTCTTTTTTTTTTTTTCGCTCCGATTTTTTTTTTTTTTTTCCGCTAAAGTTTTAACTTTTTTTTTTTTTAAGTTTTAACAAATTTAAATGCGATTTCTATTTGTTTCCGTTATATAAAAGCAATTGAAGACCTGGTACGTTTTTAATTGTGCTTTAAAATTATTACGTTAACTTTGATACGATTTATTTTTACAAATGGTCGTATGTTTTCATTATACTTTTCTTATTGGAATGGAATTCAACGTCATTGGTGCTAATGATACTGTTCAGAATAAAATGGTGCGTATTACATTCAACTTCAACTAAGCTTTTATTGTGTCTTTAAACAACGTTAAATGATTGTTTTCATTCCTAATAGTACGTTCAAAGGTAATGAATTAAAAAATACTCAAACACCGGTACATTTTCAACCGTAGGTGGACACTCTGATAGTATTCGTCAATATACAATACATAGGAAGTATTCAATGTGATTGAACGAAATAACACTTTTGAAAACATATATGGATTTCTAATCAGATAAAATGGTATGTATTTCATTTTTTTATTCGTAATATTATTCAGCTATACTCTAAATGTGTTTGTAAAATATTTAAAACACATAATAAATTTTAATTGTTATAGGGAAAGAGCGTTGTTGACTGGAATTTTATAGTTAAATACGTATGGCTGTACCTAATGACTGTAACTTTCTGACATTTGTTGCGTAGTAATTGTTGTGCTGCCGCCGCCGAAATGTATAGCCGCCGTCAATGTCTGATATATCGGAATCGATTTGTTTTTTTTTTTTCGTTTAAGTTTTAACTTATTAACAAATATATATGTGACTTCTATTTGTTTTCGTTATATAATTACACACAGCTAAAAAGCAATGAAAACCTGGTATGTTTTTAATTGTGCTTTTCATTTTATTCAAACATGGGTGACATAATCGGAGATTTGATTGATTATTTGATAATAATACTTGATTTTTTTCAACTGTAGGTTGAGAATCTGATAGTATTTGTCGGTATACATTGTTGACTGGAAAGGATTGTGAACGAAATGACACTTTTAAAAACATGTAGAGATGGTATGTATTACATTTTTAGATTGTATTATTATTAAACTATACTCGGAATGTGTTTTTATAATATTTTTAATACATTATTAATTTGAAATTGTTTTATCAAAAATTATAGGGAAAGAGCTTTGTTGTGTACTATGCATATTATAATCTAATAATAATATATGCATATTAAAGTTGACTGGAATGCTATAATTCAATGTGAATGACTTTACGTAATGATTGTAATGATAGTATTGAAGAGTCCCTCAGATATAAAAATATGAAAACATGGTATGTATTACATTTTCTAAATGCATTGAATGTGTTTTTAAAATATGATGCAGGAGAAGAGTTTTATAGTTTTAACCTTTACACTTGGTGTTACTTTTTTGATACATTTTTAATACTATTTTTCAATTATTTGCTTTAAATATGGTATTAAAATATGTTTAAGACATTTATTTAGATTTTTTTATATTTTATATATTTATATTATAGAGAGCTATAGGAAGTTTTCAGTATATTTGGTTGACTGCAAAGGAAAAATTCAAATTATTGACAAAATGTTGCTGAAAACACAAACACAACATAGGTAATATTGTTCACATATCACAGCTATTATTATGACTATTATGATTTATTGGAAATGCTTATTAATTTTAATAAATATGTTATTCATAGGTATATATGTGATTTCGATTTGTTTTCCCTAAAAATAATATAAGGAGACAGCTAATAGGATGTTTTCTGATATGATATTATGAAAAACTCACACAGCTATAAAACAATGAAAACCACGTATGTAAATAATTGTGTCTTTAAATTATATTGATTACACACATTGGAGTTCATATATTTTTCCAAATAATATAGAGAGATAGCAGTTGTATGTTTTCATTATACTTTTGGAATGGAATGTCATTGATGCTAATGAGATACTATTCAAAATAAAGAAATCATGGTACATATTACAAATTTTTTAACTCATTCCTTTGACCACATATTATATATTGAATGTTTATTATTTCGGTTTTAGTTAAAAAGTGTTATAGAGCATCAGTCCTTACACTTGGATAAAATTAAATGAAAACTTTTATAACATGAAAATAAGGAAGCCCAGTAAGTTTTAATTTTTTTGTAAATCATAAATATGCTGTTGTATGTGTTCATTATACTTTTTTTATCGGAATCAAATTCAATGTCATTGGTGCAAATGACAAAAATAAAATAAAGTTAACAATATTACACATTTTATAATGCTCTAATTACACTATGCTTTAAATGACTTTTTAAAATATATTAAAATATACTGTGTATTTTGCTCATAGTGGGTTGTAGAGTAATGGATTGAGAAATGCTCGAACCTGAGTGTAGTACTATTGTACCCGACAGCTTGGTTATAATTACCCTTTTTTTCTCCTAATATAATATTAAAATATTATTGTCTTAGTATAGTTTATTTACTTAAACCCTATATTACTGGATCGTTGTATAATAATAAAAATATTTGCTTTACAATGATTATGTTTTACACTGTGTTATTAAAACTATCAGTATAGTTTGCGTTTTATATTCATACACTATACTCAAAGTTGTCTAATATGAAATTTTATAGCATACCTACAAGTTTTGAACAAATTAGAACAAATTCACTATTCCTAATACCAATGTTCATTATTGTGCAATAATCATATATCATTTAGTATTCACTTACAACAAAATCTATCTACATATCAATGCTTATCTCTGTTATTTAAATGAAATGTATTTATTTTTATCCATTTAATTATTGTTGATTGTACTGCATATTGATTGATAATTAGAAATCAAACATGTTATATATTGCATTTTAAAATTGTGTCATACTTTTTAAAGCTATACATTTTTAATGTGTTTTTAAATCATATTAAAATTTATTACTTTTATTCACTTCTATATGCTTATGGTTTATTACAGGAGAAGACACTTATAATATATATAAAATCATAAAGAGTTGTTTTATTCTATAGTTGGAATATCAAGATCTATATCCATATTAATACTTTTTTAAGACTCTATTCCATCTGTTTAGAAATAAATGTGATACATTTAAACTTTAACTATTGTTGTGGAGACACATAATGTTCTATTCGATTATTTTCAAATATAATGTGGTTTGCCCTGTGCTATTTGATTGTTTTACTATTTTACATGGTTTTATATTTTTGACACATGTCAGTTGAGGGTATGGTACTGCAGTAATAATAATGAAACAAGTATATTAACTTTTTTACAATGAAAAACAATTTTTGGTGCTCTTTAAATAAATTATACTATGTAGGTACCCTTAGCGATTACATTCAATATTTTGATTCCAATTTTTATCGGTTTAGTATTACAAATTACAATTCTTACTCATTGTGGACTACTTTGATGAATACAAAATCCTAAAAATCCTTTTTTAATTCTATTCCATCTATTCAATAATTATAATTGCTCTCTGCTGTTTGATAGTTTTACTTTTTTACATGGTTTTATATGTTTAACACATGTTAATTGAGGGTATGGTACTGTGGTGCTAATAATGAAACGATTAGGTAGGTATATTAACTTTTGTACGATTAAAAACATTTGTCGAAGCAATTCAAATGAATTAGACAACAATGTAGGTACCCTTAACGATTACATTCAATATTTTGATTCCAATTTTCTACGGTAAAGTATTACAAATTACAATTCTTACTCATTGTGAACTAAAAAAAGATTGTGCAAACAGTGACTACTAGATAGCGGACGCTGTTGACGCCGAAGGCGTCTCAGTTTTAAACCCTCATGTGTTATCAAAAGTTATAATTATCACACGATTCGTAACCGTGGTAGATTGTTGCAATTCTACATAAATCTACATAATACTGTTTGAATATTAATTAATGATTTTTTAATATAATAATTAAGCGAATTACACCCTCAGCGAGGCACACAGAAGCTAGTCTATTATATAAAAAAATTTCTGAGCGTTCCCATTGGTCGACGGTTTTTTTTATTCCCCGTGAGCTTTTTACCTATTTCTTCGGTCCCATCCCGTTGCCTTTTTCATCCTCTATCCATTTCGGCCGTCCTTTGAATTTTCCGACGAGCCGTTTTCCCGATTCGACCGGATGAAAAATCCATATATATATCTAATTAAGGTCCGTCCAATCGCGGCGATCGTTACCTGTTTCCCTCGCGCCTCCGTGACGTTTCGCGCCCTCGTGACGTCACTATTCCGCGGTCGTCCGCTTACCTTATCTGCCTTTTCGCGTCCGCCGCACCGTTTAAATGCCCCGATTTTCGCCATGATTTTCAACTCGACCGCTAGGTAGGTAGGCATTAGGCGTTAGGCGATAGGATCTGTAGGTACCCGGTTCGAACCCTGCCCGTACGGTTCGACGTTTGTTGCGTAGCCATTGTTGTTGTACTGCCGCCGTTGAATTGCACAGCCGCCGACGAACGACGCCATCGGGAACATTCGAATTTCTTTTTTTTTTTTTCGCTCCGATTTTTTTTTTTTTTTTCCGCTAAAGTTTTAACTTTTTTTTTTTTTAAGTTTTAACAAATTTAAATGCGATTTCTATTTGTTTCCGTTATATAAAAGCAATTGAAGACCTGGTACGTTTTTAATTGTGCTTTAAAATTATTACGTTAACTTTGATACGATTTATTTTTACAAATGGTCGTATGTTTTCATTATACTTTTCTTATTGGAATGGAATTCAACGTCATTGGTGCTAATGATACTGTTCAGAATAAAATGGTGCGTATTACATTCAACTTCAACTAAGCTTTTATTGTGTCTTTAAACAACGTTAAATGATTGTTTTCATTCCTAATAGTACGTTCAAAGGTAATGAATTAAAAAATACTCAAACACCGGTACATTTTCAACCGTAGGTGGACACTCTGATAGTATTCGTCAATATACAATACATAGGAAGTATTCAATGTGATTGAACGAAATAACACTTTTGAAAACATATATGGATTTCTAATCAGATAAAATGGTATGTATTTCATTTTTTTATTCGTAATATTATTCAGCTATACTCTAAATGTGTTTGTAAAATATTTAAAACACATAATAAATTTTAATTGTTATAGGGAAAGAGCGTTGTTGACTGGAATTTTATAGTTAAATACGTATGGCTGTACCTAATGACTGTAACTTTCTGACATTTGTTGCGTAGTAATTGTTGTGCTGCCGCCGCCGAAATGTATAGCCGCCGTCAATGTCTGATATATCGGAATCGATTTGTTTTTTTTTTTTCGTTTAAGTTTTAACTTATTAACAAATATATATGTGACTTCTATTTGTTTTCGTTATATAATTACACACAGCTAAAAAGCAATGAAAACCTGGTATGTTTTTAATTGTGCTTTTCATTTTATTCAAACATGGGTGACATAATCGGAGATTTGATTGATTATTTGATAATAATACTTGATTTTTTTCAACTGTAGGTTGAGAATCTGATAGTATTTGTCGGTATACATTGTTGACTGGAAAGGATTGTGAACGAAATGACACTTTTAAAAACATGTAGAGATGGTATGTATTACATTTTTAGATTGTATTATTATTAAACTATACTCGGAATGTGTTTTTATAATATTTTTAATACATTATTAATTTGAAATTGTTTTATCAAAAATTATAGGGAAAGAGCTTTGTTGTGTACTATGCATATTATAATCTAATAATAATATATGCATATTAAAGTTGACTGGAATGCTATAATTCAATGTGAATGACTTTACGTAATGATTGTAATGATAGTATTGAAGAGTCCCTCAGATATAAAAATATGAAAACATGGTATGTATTACATTTTCTAAATGCATTGAATGTGTTTTTAAAATATGATGCAGGAGAAGAGTTTTATAGTTTTAACCTTTACACTTGGTGTTACTTTTTTGATACATTTTTAATACTATTTTTCAATTATTTGCTTTAAATATGGTATTAAAATATGTTTAAGACATTTATTTAGATTTTTTTATATTTTATATATTTATATTATAGAGAGCTATAGGAAGTTTTCAGTATATTTGGTTGACTGCAAAGGAAAAATTCAAATTATTGACAAAATGTTGCTGAAAACACAAACACAACATAGGTAATATTGTTCACATATCACAGCTATTATTATGACTATTATGATTTATTGGAAATGCTTATTAATTTTAATAAATATGTTATTCATAGGTATATATGTGATTTCGATTTGTTTTCCCTAAAAATAATATAAGGAGACAGCTAATAGGATGTTTTCTGATATGATATTATGAAAAACTCACACAGCTATAAAACAATGAAAACCACGTATGTAAATAATTGTGTCTTTAAATTATATTGATTACACACATTGGAGTTCATATATTTTTCCAAATAATATAGAGAGATAGCAGTTGTATGTTTTCATTATACTTTTGGAATGGAATGTCATTGATGCTAATGAGATACTATTCAAAATAAAGAAATCATGGTACATATTACAAATTTTTTAACTCATTCCTTTGACCACATATTATATATTGAATGTTTATTATTTCGGTTTTAGTTAAAAAGTGTTATAGAGCATCAGTCCTTACACTTGGATAAAATTAAATGAAAACTTTTATAACATGAAAATAAGGAAGCCCAGTAAGTTTTAATTTTTTTGTAAATCATAAATATGCTGTTGTATGTGTTCATTATACTTTTTTTATCGGAATCAAATTCAATGTCATTGGTGCAAATGACAAAAATAAAATAAAGTTAACAATATTACACATTTTATAATGCTCTAATTACACTATGCTTTAAATGACTTTTTAAAATATATTAAAATATACTGTGTATTTTGCTCATAGTGGGTTGTAGAGTAATGGATTGAGAAATGCTCGAACCTGAGTGTAGTACTATTGTACCCGACAGCTTGGTTATAATTACCCTTTTTTTCTCCTAATATAATATTAAAATATTATTGTCTTAGTATAGTTTATTTACTTAAACCCTATATTACTGGATCGTTGTATAATAATAAAAATATTTGCTTTACAATGATTATGTTTTACACTGTGTTATTAAAACTATCAGTATAGTTTGCGTTTTATATTCATACACTATACTCAAAGTTGTCTAATATGAAATTTTATAGCATACCTACAAGTTTTGAACAAATTAGAACAAATTCACTATTCCTAATACCAATGTTCATTATTGTGCAATAATCATATATCATTTAGTATTCACTTACAACAAAATCTATCTACATATCAATGCTTATCTCTGTTATTTAAATGAAATGTATTTATTTTTATCCATTTAATTATTGTTGATTGTACTGCATATTGATTGATAATTAGAAATCAAACATGTTATATATTGCATTTTAAAATTGTGTCATACTTTTTAAAGCTATACATTTTTAATGTGTTTTTAAATCATATTAAAATTTATTACTTTTATTCACTTCTATATGCTTATGGTTTATTACAGGAGAAGACACTTATAATATATATAAAATCATAAAGAGTTGTTTTATTCTATAGTTGGAATATCAAGATCTATATCCATATTAATACTTTTTTAAGACTCTATTCCATCTGTTTAGAAATAAATGTGATACATTTAAACTTTAACTATTGTTGTGGAGACACATAATGTTCTATTCGATTATTTTCAAATATAATGTGGTTTGCCCTGTGCTATTTGATTGTTTTACTATTTTACATGGTTTTATATTTTTGACACATGTCAGTTGAGGGTATGGTACTGCAGTAATAATAATGAAACAAGTATATTAACTTTTTTACAATGAAAAACAATTTTTGGTGCTCTTTAAATAAATTATACTATGTAGGTACCCTTAGCGATTACATTCAATATTTTGATTCCAATTTTTATCGGTTTAGTATTACAAATTACAATTCTTACTCATTGTGGACTACTTTGATGAATACAAAATCCTAAAAATCCTTTTTTAATTCTATTCCATCTATTCAATAATTATAATTGCTCTCTGCTGTTTGATAGTTTTACTTTTTTACATGGTTTTATATGTTTAACACATGTTAATTGAGGGTATGGTACTGTGGTGCTAATAATGAAACGATTAGGTAGGTATATTAACTTTTGTACGATTAAAAACATTTGTCGAAGCAATTCAAATGAATTAGACAACAATGTAGGTACCCTTAACGATTACATTCAATATTTTGATTCCAATTTTCTACGGTAAAGTATTACAAATTACAATTCTTACTCATTGTGAACTAAAAAAAGATTGTGCAAACAGTGACTACTAGATAGCGGACGCTGTTGACGCCGAAGGCGTCTCAGTTTTAAACCCTCATGTGTTATCAAAAGTTATAATTATCACACGATTCGTAACCGTGGTAGATTGTTGCAATTCTACATAAATCTACATAATACTGTTTGAATATTAATTAATGATTTTTTAATATAATAATTAAGCGAATTACACCCTCAGCGAGGCACACAGAAGCTAGTCTATTATATAAAAAAATTTCTGAGCGTTCTCATTGGTCGACGGTTTTTTTTATTCCGCCGGAGCTTTTTCCCTATTTCATCGGTCGCTTCCCGTTGCCTTTTACCTCCTCTATCCATTTCGGCCGTCCTTTGAATTTTCCGACGAGCCGTTTTCCCGATTCGACCGGATGAAAAATCCATATATATATCTAATTAAGGTCCGTCCAATCGCGGCGATCGTTACCTGTTTCCCTCGCGCCTCCGTGACGTTTCGCGCCCTCGTGACGTCACTACTCCGCGGTCGTCCGCTTACCTTATCTGCCTTTTCGCGTCCGCCGCACCGTTTAAATGTCCCGATTTTCCCCATGATTTTCAACTCGACCGCTAGGTAGGTAGGCATTAGGCGTTAGGCGATAGGATCTGTAGGTACCCGGATCGAATCCCGCCCGTACGGTTCGACGTTTGTTGCGTACCCATTGTTGTTGTACTGCCGCCGTTGAATTGCACAGCCGCCGACGAACGACGCCATCGGGAACATTCGAATTTCTTTTTTTTTTTTCGCTCCGATTTTTTTTTTTTTTCCGCCAAAGTTTCAACTTTTTTTTTTTTAAGTTTTAACAAATTTAAATGCGATTTCTATTTGTTTCCGTTATATAAAAGCAATTGAAGACCTGGTACGTTTTTAATTGTGCTTTAAAATTATTACGTTAACTTTGATACGATTTATTTTTACAAATGGTCGTATGTTTTCATTATACTTTTCTTATTAAAATGGAATTGAACGTCATTGGTGCTAATGATACTGTTCAGAATAAAATGGTGCGTATTACATTCAACTTCAACTAAGCTTTTATTGTGTCTTTAAACAACGTTAAATGATTGTTTTCATTCCTAATAGTACGTTCAAAGGTAATGAAATAAAAAATACTCAAACACGGGAACATTTTCAACCGTAGGTGGGCAATCTGATAGTATTCGTCAATATACAATACATAGGAAGTATTCAATGAGATTGAACGAAATGACACTTTTGAAAACACACAGAGATTTCTAATCAGATAAAATGGTATGTATTTCATTTTTTTATTCGTATTATTATTCAACTATACTCCAAATGTGTTTTTAAAATATTTTAAATACATAATAAATTTTAATTGTTATAGGGAAAGAGCTTTGTTGACTGGAATTTTATAGTTAAATACGTATGGCTGTACCTAATGACTGTAACTTTCTGACATTTGTTGCGTAGTAATTGTTGTGCTGCCGCCGCCGAAATGTATAGCCGCCGTCAATGTCTGATATATCGGAATCGATTTGTTTTTTATTTTTCGTTTAAGTTTTAACTTATTAACAAATATATATGCGACTTCTATTTGTTTTCGTTATATAATTACACACAGCTAAAAAGCAATGAAAACCTGGTATGTTTTTAATTGTGCTTTTAAATTATTACGTTAAATTTGATAAGATTTATTTTTCCAAATAGCCGTATGTTTTCATTATACTATTCTTATTGGAATGGAATTCAAAGTCATTGGTGCTAATGATACTATTCAAAATAAAATGGTACGTATTACATTCAACTTCAACTTAGCTTTAATTTTGTCTTTAATCAACGTTAAATGATTGTTTTCATACTTAATTTACGTTAACGGGTAATCAAACATGGGTGACATAATCGGAGATTTGATTGATTATTTGATAATAATACTTGATTTTTTTCAACTGTAGGTTGAATATCTGATAGTATTTGTCGGTATACATTGTTGACTGGAAAGGATTGTGAACGAAATGACACTTTTAAAAACATGTAGAGATGGTATGTATTACATTTTTAGATTGTATTATTATTAAACTATACTCGGAATGTGTTTTTATAATATTTTTAATACATTATTAATTTGAAATTGTTTTATCAAAAATAATAGGGAAAGAGCTTTGTTGTGTACTATGCATATTATAATCTAATAATAATATATGCATATTACAGTTGACTGGAATGCTATAATTCAATGTGAATGACTTTACGTAATGATTGTAATAATACTATTGAAGAGACCCTCAGATATAAAAATATGAAAACATGGTATGTATTACATTTTCTAAATGCATTGAATGTGTTTTTAAAATATGATGTAGGAGAAGAGTCGTATAGTTTTAACCTTTACACTTGGTGTTACTTTTTTGATACATTTTTAATACTATTTTTCAATTATTTGCTTTATATATGGTATTAAAATATGTTTAAGACATTTATTTAGATTTTTTTATATTTTATATTTTTATATTATAGAGAGCTATAGGAAGTTTTCAATATATTTTGTTGACTGCAAAGGAAAAATTCAAATTATTGACAAAATGTTGCTGAAAACACAATTACAACATAGGAAATATTGTTTACAAAACACAGCTATTATTATCCCTATTATGAGATAATGGAAACGTTTACATTATACTTATGGTATAGTATTCAATGTCATTAGTGCTAATGAGATACTGTTCAAAATAAAGAAATTTTGGTATGAATTACACATTTTTTAACTCATATTTTCGACTACATATTATATATTGAATGTTTTTTTTTTCAGTTTTAGTAAAAGAGTGTTATAGTGTATCAGTTCTTACACTTTTATAACATTAAATGTAAACATTTATAACATGAAAATTAGGAAGCCCAGTAAGTTTTACTATGTTTGTAAATCATAAATAAGCTGTTGGGTGTGTTCATCATTCTTTTTTCATTGGAAAATGGAATGAAATTCAATGTCATTAGTGCTATTCAAAACAAACACAGCTTTAAAATAAAGAAAACCTGTTTTTTTTTAAAATTTATTTTGTCAAATTATATTATAAGGAGAGAGCTACTGGACGTGTAAGGATTGTGATGGACATTGATGATATTTGTTTTTAAGTATATGTTAAATACAAGTTAATATATGTTAAATAAAAGTTGATATATTTTTCCAAGTATGTAAGTTGTATGTTTTCATCATACTTTTTTTATTGGAATGGAATAGAATTCAATGTCAATGGTGCTAATGAAAAAAATAAACAATGTTACATTTTTTAATTCTCTTATTCCACTATGCTGTAAATGTGTCTTTTCAAAATATCTTAAACTATACTGTGTACCTTGCTCATAGTGGATTGCAGATAAATGGATTGAGAAATGCTTGAACATGAGTTTAGTAATATTGTACCTGAGAGTTTTGTTATTATTACACTTCTCTTATCCTAATATAATATTAAAATATTATTGTCTTAGTATAGTTTATATTGATTAAACCCTATCTTACTGGAACGTTGTATGATAATAAAAATATTAGTATACAATGATTATGTTGTACACTGTGTTATTATTACTATCGGAATAGTGTTCTTTTATTCAAACACTATACTCAAAATTGTCTAAGTTTTTTAAGCATATAAGTTTAGAACAACACATATATCAGTCTTATTTCTTTGAACTGACTACTGTAAATATACTGCATTTGATAATTTTTTAACTTTGATCATTTCATCTGGCATAAATGAGCCATTATGAGTCATTTATGAATTAATTGTATTTAACATATTTTTAATAAAAGAGTCCCTTCATTATGCTATAGGATTGTGACAGAAGAAGACTCAAATAATATTTTTATTTATGCTTTACTGAATTGGAACTGAAAAATTCTTACACTATTACTACTAACACCAATGTTCATTATTGTGCAATAAACATTTATTATTAAGTATTCGCTTATTACAAGATCTATCTACATATCAATGCTTATTCCTTTATTTATGTAATTTAAATGAAATGTATTTATTTTTTCTCATTTCATTATTGTTGTTTGAACTATACATCGATAGATTATTAGAAAGCAAACATGTTATAAATGTTTTTAATTGTGATATTAGCATTAAATTATGTTTAATTATTACTTTTTTTTAAATGTACCATACTTTTAAAAGCTATACATTTTCGATGAGTTTTTAAATCATATTAAAATGTATAACTTTTTTTCCTTTTGATATGATATTGGTTTATTTCAGGGGAAGACACTTATAATATCTATATGCAATTTAATACTTTTTTAAATTCTATTCCATCTATTCAATAACTATTATTACCCTCTGCTGTTTAATTGTTTCAATATTTTACATTTTTTTATATGTTTGACACGTGTTAATCGAGTTATGGTATTGTAGTGCTAATAATGAAACGATTATGAAGGTATATTAACTTTTTTACAATTAAAAACAATTGTTGGGGCTCTTTAAATAAATTATACTATGTAGGTATCCTTAACGATTACATTCAATATTTTGATTCGAATTTTCAATGGTAAAGTGTTACAAATTACAATTCTTACTCATTGTGGACTAATTTGATGAATACAAAATCCTAAAAAAAAAATTGTGCAAACAGTGACTGCTAGATAGCGAACGCTGTTGACGCCGAAGGCGTCTCCGTTTTCCACCCTTATGTGTTATCAAAAGTTATAATTATCACACGATTCGTAACCGTGGTAGATTGTTGCAATTCTACATAAAAATGTTTTGAATTATTCTACACAAAAATGTTTTGAATTATTAATTGTAAATTATATAAAAATAAAAGCGAATTACACCCTCAGCGAGGCACACAGAAGCTAGTCTAATATATTAAAAAAATTTCTGAGCGCTCCCATTGGTCGACGGTTTTTTTTTATTCCGCGGGAGCTTTTTCCCTTTTTCGTCGGTCCCGTCCCGTTGCCTTTTACCTCCTCTTTCCATTTCGGCCGTCCTTTGAATTTTCCGACGAGCCGTTTTCCCGATTCGACCGGATGAAAAACCCATATATATATCGATGCAAGAACTGACCAATCGCGGCGATCGGTACCTGTTTCCCTCGCTCCTCCGTGACGTTTCGCTCCGCGTGACGTCACTTCTCCGCGGTCGTCCGCTTACCTTATCTACCTTTTCGCGTCCGCCGCACCGCTGCCGGACCGTTTAAATATACCGATTTTCGCCATGATTTTCAACTCGACCGTTAGGTAGGTAGGCATTAGGCGTTAGGCGATAGGATCTGTAGGTACCCGGTTCGAACCCTGCCCGTACGGTTCGACGTTTGTTGTCGTTGTACTGCCGCCGTTGAATTGCACAGCCGCCGACGAACGATGCCATCGGGATCATCTGATTTCGTTTTTTTTTTTCGCTCCGAATTTTTTTTTTTTTCGATAAAGTTTCAACTTTTTTTTTTTAAGTTTTTACAAATTTAAATGCGATTTCTATTTGTATCCGTTATATAAAAGCAATGGAAGACCTGGTACGTTTTTAATTGTGCTTTAAAATTATTACGTTAACTTTGATACGATTTATATATACAAATGGCCGTATGTTTTCATTATACTTTTCTTATTGGAATTAAATTCAAAGTCATTGGTGCTAATGATACTGTTCAATATAAAATGGTACGTATTACATTCAACTTCAACTAAGCTTTTATTGTGTCTTTAAACAACGTTAAATGAATGTTTTCATTCCTAATAGTACGTTCAAAGGTAATGAATTATAAAATACTCAAACACCGGTACATTTTCAACCGTAGGTGGACAATCTGATAGTATTCGTCAATATACAATACATAGGAAGGATTCAATGTGATTGAACGAAATAACACTTTTGAAAACATATATGGATTTCTAATCAGATAAAATGGTATGTATTTCATTTTTTTATTCGTATTATTATTCAACTATACTCTAAATGTGTTTGTAAAATATTTTAAATACATAATAAATTTTAATTGTTATAGGGAAAGAGCTTTGTTGACTGGAATTTTATAGTTAAATACCTAATGACTGTACTTTCTGACATTTGTTGCGTAGTAATTGTTGTGCTGCCGCCGCCGAAATGTATAGCCGCCGTCAATGTCTGATATATCGGAATCGATTTGTTTTTTTTTTCGTTTAAGTTTTAACTTTTTTTTATCGTTCTTTAAGTTTTAACTTATTAACAAATATATATGTGACTTCTATTGGTTTTCGTTATTGTATTACACACAGCTAAAAAGCAATGAAAACCTGGTATGTTTTTAATTGTGCTTTTAAATTATTACGTTAAATTTGATATGATTTATTTTTCCAAATAGCCGTATGTTTTCATTATACTATTCTTATTGGAATGGAATTCAAAGTCATTGGTGCTAATGTTACTATTCAAAATAAAATGGTACGTATTACATTCAACTTCAACTTAGCTTAAATTGTGGCTTTAAACAACGATAAATGATTGTTTTCATACTTAATTTAGGTTAACGGGTAATCAAACATGGGTACCATAATCGGAGATTTGATTGATTATTTGATAATAATAATTGATTTTTTTCAACTGTAGGTTGAGAATCTGATTTTATTTGTCGGTATACATTGTTGACTGGAAAGGATTGTGAACGAAATGACACTTTTAAAAACATGTAGAGATGGTATGTATTACATTTTTAGATTGTATTATTATTCAACTATACTCGGAATGTGTTTTTATAATATTTTTAAAACATTATTAATTTGAAATTGTTTTATCAAAAATTATAGCAAGAGAGCTTTGTTGTGTACTATGCAAATTATAATCTAATAATAATATATGTATATTACAGTTGACTGGAATGCTATAATTCAATGCGAATGACTGTACCGAATGATTGTAATGATACTATTAAAGAGACCCACAGATATAATTATAAGAAAACATGGTATGTATTACATTTTCTAAATGCGTTGAATGTATTTTTAAAATATTTAAGAATCTTATAGTTTTAATCTTTACACTTGGTGTTACTTTTTTGATATTATAGAAATATGAAAACAGAATTGAGTTAAATTTTTAATACTATTTTTCAATTATATGCTGTTAAATACATTTCTTTTGATTTTTTTTACCAAAAACTATAGAGAGCTATTGGAAGTTTTCAGTATATTTTGTTGACTACAAAGGAAAAATTCAAATTATTGACAAAATGTTGCTAAAAAAACAAACGCAACATAGGTAATATTGTTCTCAAACACAGCTATTACAGCTATTACCAAAAAATAAAGTGAGGAGATGGCTAATCGGATGTTTTCATTGTACAATTTCTGATATGATATGATAAAAAACGCACACAGTTTTAAAACAATGAAAAACAGGTAAGTCTTTAAATTATGTTTATTACACACATTCAATTTGATATACTTTTCCAAATATTATAGGAAGATAGCTGTTGTATGTTTTCATTATACTTTTGGAATGGAATGTCATTGATGCTAATGAGATACTATTCAAAATAAAGAAATCATGGTACTTATTACACATTTTTTAACTCATTCCCTCAACTACATATTATATATTGAATGTTTATTATTTCGGTTTTAGTTAAAGAGTGTTATAGAGCATCAGTCCTTACACTTGGATAAAATTAAATGAAAACTTTTATAACATGAAAATGAGGAAGCCCAGTAAGTTTTAATTTTTTTGTAAATCATAAATAAGCTGTTGTATGTTTTCATTATTCTTTTTTCTTTGGAAAATGGAATGGAATTCAATAGCATTAGTTCTATCCAAACCAAACACAGAATTAAAATAAAGAAAATCTGCTATGTATTTTTATTCATTTTGTCATAAAATATTAATAAGAGAGCTATTAGATGTGTCCATTGATTTTTGTCGAAAGGGAAGGAATGTGATTGACTTTGATGATATTTTTTTACACACAAACAGATATTAAATCATCAACTTATGTTCAACACTTTTTATAATTTTATTGTTCACAAAAAGTCTTCTTTTTTGACTATTATTTAATTGTGTCTTTAAATTATGTGTTAAATAATTATAAATTTGTTTTTTAATAATATGTAAAATACAATTTGATATATTTTTCCAAGTATATAAGTTGTATTTTTTTTTCATACTTTTTTTATTGGAATGGAATGGAATTCAATGTCAATGGTGCTAACGACAATAATAAACAATGTAAACAATATTACCCTTTTTTAATTCTCTTATTCCACTATGCTGTAAATGTGTCTTTTCAAAATATCTTAAACTATACTGTGTACTTTGCTCATAGTGGGTTGCAGATTATGGATTGACAAATGCTTGAACATGAGTATAGTTATATTGTACCTAAGAGTTTGGTTATTATTACACTTCTCTTATCCTAATATACTATTAAAATATTATTGTCTTAGTATAGTTTATATTGATTAAACCCTATCTTAGTGGAACGTTATATGATAATAAAAATATAAGTATACAATGATTATGTTATACACTGTGTTAGTATTACTATCGGAATAGTGTTCTTTTATTCATACACTAAACTCAAAGTTGTCTAATATAAGTTTTTTAAGCATATAAGTTTAGAACAACACATATATCAGTCTTCTTTCTTTGAACTGACTACTATAAATATACTGCATTTGATAATTTTTTAACTTTGATCATTCCATCTGTCATAAATGAGCCATTATGAGTCATTTATGAATAAATTGTATTTAACATATTTCTAATAAAAGCGTCCCTTCATTATGCTATAGGATTGTTACAGAAATAGACTCAAAAAATGTTTATATTTATGCTTTACTGAATTGGAACTGAAAAATTCTTACACTATTACTACTAACACCAATGTTCATTATTGTGCAATAAACATTTATCATTAAGTATTCGCTTATTAAAAGATCTATCTACAAATCAATGCTTATTTCTTTATAAATGTTATTTAAATGAAATGTATTTATTTTTTCTCATTTAATTATTGTTGATTGAACTAAATATTATTGATATATAACTAATTATTAGAAATCAAACATGTTATAAATGTTTTAAATTGTGATATGAACATTAAATTATGTTTAATTATTACTTTTTTTTTAAATGAGCCATTTTTTTAAAAGCTATACATTTTCGATGTGTTTTTAAATCATATTAAAATGTATAACTTTTTTTCCCTTCGATATGGTATTGGTTTATTTCAGGGGAATACACTTATAATATTAGTTAGTTATATTAACTTTTTTACGATTAAAAACATTTGTTGAAGCAATTCAAATAAATTACACAACAATGTAGGTACCCTTAACGATTACATTCAATATTTTGATTCCAATTTTCTACAGTCAAAATTACGATTTACAATTCTTACTCATTGTGGACTTCTTTGATGAATATATATAATAAAATCCTAAAAAAAATTGTGCAAGCAATGACTGCTAGATAGCGAACGCTGTTGACGCCGAAGGCGTCTCAGTTTTCCACCTGTACGTGTTATAAAAGTAATAATTATCACAGGATTCATAACCGTGGTATATTGTAATTCTGCATAAAAATGTTTTGAATTATAAATTATTTATAAGTAATTATTAATTAATATTAATATAATAATTAAGCGAATTACACCCTCAGCGAGGCACACAGAAGCTAGTTATTATTTGAATAAAAAAAAAAAAATAAAAATAGGTAGAAAGAAAGTGTACAATCATGTATAATAGAGTAATATTTATTTTTATTTACCTGTATAATAATAATTATTATTATTATGGAATGAAAATTATTTAAATTTTCTTAAACATATTGAAATAGTTCAAGCATACCTTGAACGGGGCAACCAGACTTTTCGGCGAAAGGACATTTTGCCAAACGGTCATTTTGGTCGAAGGACTATATTATGGAAAATTGAAATTTTGACGAATAAATGTATGTTAATGTGAATATTAGGTTAGGTAAAGGTAAAACAGGTAGAGAAAAATACAACAAGGTACGCGGAAAAACAACAAAAAATACAACCCGAGTGTGTTATTTATTACGTTGATTCAAAAAGATTCAAAGAGGTTTTTTTTTCTTTTAATTGATTTAACGTTTACTACGAATAAACAGTAGTTTGATTCTGTTAAGAAATGTTAATTTTCACATTATCGCACTTGTATCTTGTTGATAGCTTGTCTGTTTTACCCGACGCAAAATCCACCACCTGGAAGTCGACATCGATGAAATCCGCTCAAAATTCATCGGTCGACTGTAAATCGTACACGAACAGTCTCGAAATCGCACTGAAAATGTTTATAAAAATATAATGCCAATTCGTGAAATTGTTTGCATCAACGTCGAATCGCTTCTCTAGGTCATTGTTTGTTACTCGAGTTACAGCGCACGTTTTCTGAATACGCGTGCACAAATCACTAGTCGTATAACGACGGTGTTAACACGTTTTTAAATTGTCTAACTTGTGTTTTAACGAAATACCTTGGTGACATCAGGTTGCGACGTCTCACTACATAATATTATATCGAGCGTCCGTTGACGATTACTTACAAAGGCATATGGGTCGCCAACCAAATCCCGGGACCCGAGTAAATGGATATTTTTTTCTCTGACTTGGTGAAATAATAAGAAAAAAAATAATATCAACCTAACAAATACCGGCCAAGGGAAAATAATAATAAAGTAGTTCCTTTATGATACATTACCGAACAATCGGTCAATTGGTCGTCGGCCCAGGACGCACCGGTATGGTCCGGTATACTCGCTCATGTAGTGGACGACGGATTAGCTCCACAAAAAGTGAGCCAGTATAATTATTTATGAAAATATACGAAACCCACGAATTGAATTAATAATAATAATAATAAAAATGTAATAAATATAATACAGTGGAACCTCGATAACTCGAAGAAATGCCTTGGCCCCGACCTTACAATATATGATATGTGTGATAAATTTTCTCGATAATTCGAATTTCTCTATAAGTCGAAATATTTTTAGTCGAATTTATATTATAATAAATGTATGTACACATAACAAGTACATACCTTGATAACTCGAAGGTCAACTAAGTGTTTTATAATAAATAACAATAATCGTAATCGAAAACCTATTAATATTATCCATCTAATACTTACCTAATGCTTAAAAGGAACAGTTATAAATTCAACGATATAATAAAACTAACTACTCTTACTAACTAAAACTACTCTTGCACAGGCATTAGATAGTTTAAAGGTTGTCCGTAAGTACATTCAAGAACAACCAGAAATTGGAGATGAGATTTTTTCTGCGCTAAACGTTATTGAAAACTTTACAGATAGGTCAAACAATAAAAAACATCAAAAATATCTGATTTTTTTAAAAAATAGTTCTACTTTTACAAACAATTTATATATATACATATTTATTATTTAATACTTTTTTGTAGGATATATTTTTTTTAATTTTAATACAATACACATACCTATTATATATATATAATCATGTTATTTTATATTTTAATGTTGTCATCTGTAATCTCGTTTACTTATTATGTTTATTTGTATAGATTGTAATTGAAGTTTATTTAATAAAAAAAAAAAAAATAGTTTAAGTACTACAATAATTTAAATACATAAACAAATAAAATTCAGACTTTATTTAATACATTGTTTTGTACTTCGGTTACATACATAAGTTGATTTTTAAAAGAATTTTTAATTTTATTTTGGAAATATACAACTCGAAATTAGAGTAATTTATTTATACATCACTGTTTTACTGAAATATTAAAAAAAAAAAAAAACACAATTCATAATTATTAATAATACTCGTGTATAAGTACAGCTTATATAAATGTATAATTAAACATTAATGTAAAATACAATGGGACAATGATCACTGCCAAGTACTTCACTTCTTATGACATTATCACAAACATTATCCATGAATCTTTTTGATGTTATAAAATAATCAAGTCTCCTGAAAACACAATAATAATAAAAGTTAATAATATTACTAAATTACATTTTAATTTTTTTACTAAAAAATTACCAAAATATTATTATCATACTTATAATTTATGTACATTAAACAATTTAAGTAAAGATTCTTTGGTTTACGAAATTAAAGAACCACATGATGAAATGGCATTACACAATTATCACATGGATAAATAATAAATTTGAAAATTTTCATGATTGGATTAAACAAAATTGAATGAGCTTAAAAAAAAGCTTAAATAAGCTTTTTTAAAAAAAAATCCAATTTATCAAACTTTTGCTCTTGATATCTCCAAAAATATCACCAAATCGATTAGATACATTACAAGTAAACTTTCTCTTTTTAACTAATGAGTTAAGTGAAAATAAATAACATAATTTTTTACTAAAATAATTAAGGTCTATATATATTGTAATATTTTGTGATTGTAATTATAAAATAGTAAACAAAATACAGAGAAATAAATAAACAATGTTATTCTAAAATATTAATTTCTTTCTAAATATTAAATTATAAAGTATAACGTTAATAATAAACAATTTATTTAAATCAGAGAAAAAACTATATATATATACACTTTATTTTTAATGTTTAACTACTAACCATCCAACATTTCTAGCTCTTGCATTACTAAAGTATGTCCAAAAAGTGTAAGCTCCAGTTTTATCTGGGTACAAAGTTCTAAATGTGTCAACAAATCCTTGATCAAGAAGTAATGTCATATTATCCCTTTCTTCTGGAGTAAAACCAGCACTTTTTGTATTAGTTTTTGGATTTGCAATATCTATAAAAATAAAAATTATTTTTAGTTAAAACCTTCAAATTATTAAATTAAAGATCAATAAATATTAAACCTTACCAATTTCTTGATGAGCAACATTTAAGTCTCCAGTTAACACGACTGGCTTTTTAGCATCTAGTCCTTTTAAATAATTACGAAATTCCTTGTCCCATTTCATTCTTTTTGGTAATGTTTTTAATCCAGCACCTGCATTTGGAATATCTAAACATTCAATTGTATATTATTAAAATAATTAAAATCAGGAAAAGTATAAATTTAAAGAGTTTAAGTATTACAGGTAGAAACTAAGTAAAATTGTTCATATTCTGCTTCTATGACACGACCTTCATTGTCTTCTAATTCTTTTATATCTTTCCCTATTCGTACACTGATAGGTTTTTTCTTAGAATATAATGCGACTCCTGAGTAACCAGCTTTATCACCTATACATAAATTCATAATATTGTTATTACTTTAATCTATAGATAAAAATAAAAAAGTATTATTCATACCACATTTATATTACTAATAAATTATCATAAATATATTTATAATAAATATTGCTCATCATAAGCATAAATTCTATATTATTAAGTTATTGAATTTTTACAGTTTAAATAATTTTAAAGAAAATTAATAAAAAGTACAAGTTTAAATAAACAAAACAGTAAATATTCACACACTCATTTATCAATGTTTATTAAACTACTACTAAACTGACAATAATTGGTTAATTCAATGAAGAGAAAAAAATAAAATGAAGTATTTTATGTTTTTTAATGACCAAATTTATAAGCTTATAAAACAATATTTATAGGAAATATAACTATTTATTCAATAATTTTCTAGAACAAAAAAATTAAAGTATTATCACGTAATTTAATATAATAATTTCATCAAATATATACCCAGTATAGTATAGCAGCGTTTCCCAACCTTTTTGCAATGGCGACCCATAAATTTAATCTTTATTAGGTACGCGACCCCTCGCTAAAAATAAAAGTATGCTGTAAATAAATAAGATTTTTATTATAATCTATTTTAACATTGAATTTTTTATAAAATACAATATACTGAATTATAATAATTTAATAAATAAATAAAATTATTAATTATAAAAAAATTAGTGTAATAGAAAATTACTGAATTTAGTGTGAATTTTGATTCTGGATGCTGTTTTTTACCGATAGATAAGAAATATTCCATAACCGTAATAACTTTACGTCATTTATTCTACAATATTTAGACTTCACATTATTAATATAGAGTATAAAATAAAATATAACATAAGCATTTATCAATTTACGGCTAAAATAACTGTAATCATAACCATCATAAAACTTTCGCGACCCATGGTTTGGGAAACGCTGTAGTATAGTATCTATAGAGTATCAATATGTACAATATGTTAAAATATATTAACCTGAATTAATATAGATTTTATATCCATCTAATTTAGCTTGTTCTGGTAATTGTTTTTCTGTGCACTTGATTTCCTGAAGACATATGATATCTGGATCTTCTTTTTTAAGGTATTCTATAACATCTTTCTAAAAATAAATCAATAATTAGTTTTATAGGTTTATAAATAGCTTGTGATAATAATCATGACAAAAATGAAGAATAAATATAGTTTATGCCATAAATTTATGAAATTACAGTAAATTTACCTTAAGCCATGCTCTAATACCAGCAACATTCCAAGAAACTATTTTCAAATTCCATGTTTTGTTTTTAGCATTTCTTTTTTCACAATCAAAATTAATTTCATTCAAATCAACTTGTCCTGACTTTGCTTTTTTTGATTCAGAATCATCACCATCTTTGTCTCTAGTCCTTTTTTTTGAACCGTCTGTTGTGACAAACTCAGCCATTTTTTTTTGTTTTGTTTTGGCACTCATAGTATTAAATATATGTTTCAATCTAAACATAAACATTTAAAAAAAATTTTTAACCAACAATATTTGTAACTAAAACTAAAAAAAAAAAAAAAATTTTAACTATAAAATTTTCTACTTCACGTCTTATACAAGTAATTTAAATTGTTTGTAAAAAGTATTTAAGTAAAATTTTTAAACCGCTTTCGACCAATCTGAATCAAAATGGAAAACTATTAATGCATTATATTTTTCTAATTTATTATTTGTCCACCGTTTACATTGTTATCATATCAGAACTATTATACACTGTGTTTGTTGGCTTTGGTCTAAGAATAACAAATACTTATGTCACATAATTAAATATGTACACAAGTACAAATATCGTTTTATTTTCAATAGTAAAATGTGTAAATAATTGTAATCAGTCAATGGTTTGTTTAGTATAATTATCGACGGTACGAGTAGGATAAAGACGGACGGAATTCGAAGTGTATTTTTCAACCGCACCATTGTCGTCGTCATATTTCGATTATTCACGAGCACCTAAGCAACGAATACAAAACGACCACCGATTAGAATTTATTGTCAACATTGGACAATTGAAATGATTCGAATGGTCTCTAATCCATGAGTGTACACGGCTACAGCGTTATTGTTTTACGATGGTGGTTGACCAACAGCGCTCACATGTGTTTATCGCGTCCGGAATAATCGGTGCAAATATTTGCTGACACGAAACCTGTTGTTGTTTCAATTGTTTGACTTGACCGGAGGACGATAGTCGTGCGTTCGAAAACAAACGCACTTGTCGCAGAACGTATATTCTCGCACGTGTAACGCGCAATTAAAAAAACGGTTTTAACACACTTTTATTCATATTTTTTCTGTTAAACTGAAACGCGCGTCCATCCGGCTCGCAGATAACAGCACTACAGTTCGTTTCCGAGACCGCAGGTCGGTATAATTATTTACTGGACCGCGGTTGGAGTTACGGCTTGAAGGTGGTGCCCGTGCGTACGGGTGGTGGGGACGTTACGTGAACGAATAGGTTTCGTGATAAAACGCGCATTTGCCGTTATCACCCACAACAACAAACATAATTAATAATAATAACAATAATAATAATAATAATAATAATAACAATAATAATAATACTGTCCTTCAGTGTCGTTGCTTTCTAAGGTGATTTATTGTTTTCTCATCTCGCTGCAATACTTCGACTAGGCCGACGAAAATTCAACCGACATCGTGCCCAGTCTTCTGTAATGTAGTCGTTAGACTGCACGCGCTCGAACTCCGTACGTTTCGATTTTCCTCTATGCGTCCTCATTGCCACCTGCATTACAACAATACGTAACGCGTATTATAAAATTGTATTCGACGTCTCTCCGTACGGTACATCGTTAGGCCGTCATCAAGTCTCGCCCGTCCGAAACGATTACCATACAAGTTACTTTGAATGGTCAACGATGACTAGGACAGTCGACTGATGGCTGATCGGGCGAGTGTCGATTCCAATGAGTCCGCGAGCACGAGTGACGAGTATGAAATCATCCCATCCAATGCACACAATGTAATAAACATATATTTTTATGTGATATTCGCATGTGTACTATTCATAGTCGCAGTAGTTACGGATGTTGTCTCTGTATACTTACTCAATAGGGATTAATTTTTTTCGCATAGAAATGTGACAGTCGACCAGAATTGAATATTGGTGGAGACGGCGATTTAGAACATATGCAAAAATGTCTAGGTGAATTGCTGGACGAAGAGAATGAACATCGATCCATAAGCAATACCATGGCTGATAAAGATACTACTAGTAATGCATTTCTGACCAAGGCTCTAGAGCCCGTTTCTGATGATATAGGTTAGATTTTTTCATATATTCGCTAATATCAACTATTTTTTTTTTTTTTATCCTATTGCACAATTTTTCATTTGTACCATACATGTCTTTTATGGAAAATTAAACAAACTGCAAATTGTTAACTGCTTTCTTCAAAATATTTGAAATTGCGAATGAGTAATGTTTTTGAACATTTCTCACTAAATCAAAAACATGACCCATTTATAATTTCAAAAAGTGCTCTTAAGATAAATTATTTATCATAAGCTGTATTTTAATAATAAAACCTACCATTTTGAAAAAAGCAGTTAACAATTTACATTGTAAGTCTTTGTTTCTACAATACAAATGTTCATAGTAGGTATTTAATAATTATTCTCTACTAAGAACTATTACTTGATAAAAATTACATTATATTTGTTTTTGTATTAGAATCAACTTTTGAATCATACTTAAAAGATATTCATAAACATCAGATATTTTTACATGTTGTAAATATTCTTAATATAATTGTAACTTATTGTTATTATGAATACTTGATAATTAAACATTACACACATAATATTATGTTGTAATTAATTAATTAATTTTATCTGGTAGTATATTTTTAATAGTTTATAACTATCAAATATTTAGGCATGTGTATACCATGTATATAATAATTTAGGTCAAATCCAAAAAGGTACAATGTTTGATGGAGTGTCATATTTGGGATCAGCCAGTATAACATACCCCAAAGACAAGACAGAAATATTAAGGATCATGGCCATATTAAATGGAGAACATGTGGCTGATCAAGATATGAAAATATCAGTATCCATTCCAATTTCATCTGATGGAGCTGTTATGTAAGTAATTTAAGTATTAAAAATATTTGTTGCTGGATGAAAGTATAAATATATTAATCAACAATTTTGTCAATATTGAAAGTAATAAATATTAAATTGTCATATAGTTTATTTGACGGAACAAGCAATACAATAATAGCCCGTTATGAGATTGAAAGAATTATGTTTTATGCTAATGGTGTTAACGGAACTAAAGAAGCATCATGTTTTGCATTCAGTTGGGCACATGGTGACACTAAAGAAAATGCACTATATCAATGTCATGTATTTCGTTGCTCAATTCAAGAAGCAGTGTGTACTTTTTATGTTTATTTATTTGTAGTTGATTAAAATATAATCAGTAGTAGATTTAGGGAATGTATTGGAATAATCATAATTTAAATTGCTTTCTTCTTCTTCTTTTGCCTCGCCTTCCTCCCAACTATTTGGGGTCGGCCACCCTTGTCCTACACCTCCACTTTACTCGGTCAATCACATCTCCTCTGCACACACCGACAGCCCTCATGTCATTCTCCAAAGTCTCCAACCATCTCTTTTTTGGTCTTCCTCTTCCTCTTTTCCCTTCAACGTCCATCTTCATAACCACTCTTACTGCATTCGTTTCCTTTCGCCTCATCACATGCCCAAACCATCTCAGCCTATTTTCTCTCATCTTGTCCACAATTGGCGCTACACCAACACTACCTCTCACGTATTCATTCCTTATTCTATCTTCTCTTGTCACTCCACTCAACCATCTAAGCATTCTCATTTCCGCGACACTCATACTTTGTTTTATTCTCCTGTTAACCACCCAACACTCTGAACCATACAGCATAGTTGGTCTCACTACACTTTTATAAAATTTACCTTTCAGCCTCATTGGAATTCTTTTATCACATAACACGCCCGATGTTTCTCTCCATTTCATCCACCCGCACTTAATCCTATGTTTTACATCCATGTCAAAGCCCTCGTCCTTTTGAACAAAAGATCCTAAATATTTAAAGCTCTCAACTTCAACTTAATCATAATTTAAATTGCTTTAATAGTATTTTATATTTTCAACAATAAAAATTTGACATTAAATGATTACAAAACTTAAATCACAAGTTTTTTTATTCAATTTTCATAATTCTGTCGATTACTTTCTATCGAAGCTTAATTTTCATTATTAGAAATATTTTCATTATCAATATCTTCATCAGGTCTTGGGTTGCAACCACCCAATTTTATACAAATAGCTTCATTATTTTTTTTCCTTGAAGTGGAATTTATCTATCTATGTCCATTGTGTATTCTACTTACAACTCTTGGCATGGGTGATTCTGTATTTTGAAGTTGTTTACAATTTTTTTGGTCCCTATTTTAACAAACATGTAAGTTTTAATAGATAATGTATTAAGTACTTAATAAATATAACTTGATTTTTTATTTAATACTGTGTTCCAATGAATACGTTTTCCTTGAATCTTATATATTTCTCATATAGCTTTGATTATTTGTGATTTGTATTTATAAAAGTACTACTATAAAGTAAATTGTAGCTGCAGTATCATAGGAAGTTTTTGCATGATAATTTAAATAATTTAGAATAAACAAAATTTAATTTGAGCAAAATCAGTAAAAAATATGGGTCTCTTACAGTTAGACTTAAATTGTAGAACCTCGTCTACAACATTCTAGAGGGTGCTAGGTACACCCAGAACCCCTCACAAGCACGCCATTGCCTACTACACTTTAACATAGATAGCTTTTTGTTAGTTGACCACATATTGGACTCATTTCCAAATTGTGATATGTTTTATAGTTTTAAAACCATTTTTAAATTTTTTTTTTTCCTATTACACAATAGTATCCAATTATTTTTGAAGTGTTTTAATTTTCCATGAAGTTTGGGTTCTATGTCTATAATATTTATTTGTCTGGCATAACAGTTGTTTAAATAGTTTTTTTTATCATAAAAGTTTTTTTTTTTCATTTGACAGGTGAACCGTGTATCTAATTGCTTTGTGAAGGCCTTTCAAAAAGAATCCAAATCTATTTCAAGTTCTGCATCACCAGAGTTAAGTTCCAACATAACTGTAGATATGCAAAATAAAAATAGCTCCACAGAAATTTTTATTTTTGAAGTAAGCTTGGAAATCAAAGAAGATGATGGAAAGGTAGTTTCTTTAAAAATAATTTTAATGCACCAAAATGTAGCAAGTCTGGTTTAGTTAACCTACATTTTTTATGTGTACAGGGAGGATTTATATCTGTTCCAAGAGATAAAAATTTTCTTAAACTTAGAGCAAATGTTGAAAAGCAAGTTTGTTTAACAATCAATCAAGTAGTATCTGGAACTCAGCAAAGAATATTGCAATTGGAAAGATGTTTTGGTGTTCTTGTATGTCCCGGACGTAATGTAAAACAAAGTGATATGCAGCTTTTAGATATGGTATGTTTTTATAGAATATGAGTGGAAAGTATGTTAATTTTTATTTATTATCATTTATAATTGACCAAACTTAGGTATCCATGGGAACTGATTTATCAGATACTGATGGATGCAATACCATTTATTTAATTACTGGTCACTGGGATCCTTCAGATAAGGTATTTGAACCACTTAACAGTGAAACTCAATGTTCCTATATTACTGTTGCAGTAGATTTAGTTATGCGCAAAATTAAAGAGCCAGTACGATTATCTATAGAGACTCCCATCAGAGTGTATGCTTCCAATGAAAGATTTTGGGTGTTTGGGCGTAGACAAGTTACTCATCAGTTTTATTTAAATTTGCAACAAGTAAGTTTATTTTAATTAATTTATGATAATTTAAACTATAATTTTTATTTATAGATAAATTCTGGAAATTCTGATGTTGACTATAAACTTTTAAATATTGATTCTTCTGGTGAAATGGATAAGAGTCGGTTAAATATGACTTTAAATAATTTGGCTAATTTCATTAAAACTCAAAGCCTTAATTCAATTGAACTACCTTCTCCTAAAGATGAAGATTTATCTGGTAAATGATAATAATTTAGTTTTATTAATTTCAATTAATCAATTTTTTTTTTTTAATATTTAATAATATTATTTATTGATGTTTATATTCTAATGATATCGGGTTCTTAACTTTTTAATTACATTTTTATTTGTATACTATAAGATATTGATTTATTTTGTATTGTATCCGGATTACATTTTTCTTTTCTGGCATGTGCAATATAATATATCAAATAGTTGCACAGATGTCAAAATAAAATACTATTTCACATCAAAGTTGTATTGTAATTTTTCATGGTTGAATAGAAATATAGAGTTATTTTATCCTTAACTTGACTTTAAAAATTATATCTACTCATTCAGGTAGTTTTTTTTAGTATTTTGTTTCAATACCTACCTAAATTTAGTTGTTAGTGATTTATGTATGTCAAAAATACTTAAGTGTTAATAAATTATAGTATTTAAAATTTAATATTTATCTAAAAAAAATTATTGACACTCTTTCATTTTTCCAGTCAATGGGTCTGTATTTTTAATATAATCATAATAGAATAATCCACTAGTTGATTTTTATTCGCTATCATAGTAATAAATTAAAATGATTAACACTAACATTATTATAATCAATCAACTTCAAATTAATTTAATGGCTTATTTCATTTAAAAGTTTCATTAGAAATATAACTGCATTTTTATTTTTGAGTAATATAAATTTTGATTATATTTTTATTCACTTTATAGATAATGATGAACCATTAGTTAGTGGTACTGGAGACGTTTCTAAAGAATGTAATGAAGTAGAATTGGAATCATGGAAAGATGTTTTATTGAAATGGGCCACTTGTAAATCTCCTCCTGCACGACAGTTAGCTGTCCTTGTTAAAGAAGGTATACCTGAAGCTTTACGTGGAGAAGTGTGGTTACGTTTGGCCAAAGCTGATTTAGATCCGAAACTTATGGACACGTATAGAATACTTATTACTAAGGTATTATTAATAGAGTGTTAATTTAATTTTTAATCTTTATAATAAAATAAAAACATGGTTTAAAACTTGATACTTAATTTTAAGTTTTCATCAAATCTAATAAACATGATTTTGTTGTTGTCATTATTGTTATTTTAAATAGGACTGTGATTGTGGTGGAATAATTCAACGTGACATCCATAGAACCTTTCCAGCTCACGACTTTTTTAAAGAAGCTGGAGGTGTTGGTCAAGATAATTTATTCCATTTAACGAAAGCTTATGCTGTGTATGACACTGAAGTAGGGTATTGTCAAGGTCTAACATTCCTTGCTGCAACTTTACTGTTACATGTAAGAAAATTTAATTTGTATAGATTTGGATTGTTAATATTTTTATATTATTTTTGGTTTTGATAATTTTTATCAAGGTTAATTTTTTTTAGATGCCTGAAGAACAAGCCTTTTGTGTTCTGTTAAAATTAATGTATGATTATGGCTTAAGAGAATTTTACAAGGATGGTTTTGAGACAGTTTACTTAAAACTTTATCAACTGAATAAGCTCATGGAAGTTAGTTTGATAGTTTTGTTCTTAAATTTTTTAAATTAATTTTTTTTTTTTTTTTTTTAGGAACAAATTCCTCAACTCTTTAATCATTTTAATGCTAATGGAATTGAAGCACATATGTATGCCTCTCAGTGGTTTCTTACACTTTTCACAGCAAGATTCCCATTGTTTTTTGTTTTTCGTATTATGGATGTTGTACTTCTCCAAGGGTTGGATACATTATTTCAAGTTGCAATTGCGTTATTGCAGGTATTTTTTGATGAAAAAAAAAAATAAATATTGGTTTTGTCAAATTGTAATTACTTAAAATTTTCAGTTTTGTAAAAAAGACTTACTTCAATTGGATTTCGAAAATATCCTCAAATATTTCAGAGTAACAATGCCGAAAAAAGTACGAAATGAAGAAGTTGCTAGACATTTAATAAAGAATGCATGTGTTGTTAAACTCAAAAAAATAAAAAAATACGAACAACAGTTTTTAACTTTAAAAGGTACAACATTTATTTGAATAATATTTCAATGATAGGTTCATAATATACAATATTTATTATTAATTGGGTTATAGAGGCTCAAGAAAGTGCTGAAAATTTTACTAGTGAATTAGATCAAGTGAAAATAACATTAAAGCAGACTGAAGAAGAAAAAAATCGCCTTGAAGAAGAACTAACTAGGGTAATACATTACTTATAAAATATAATTGTGATACATATTTATTTTTATTATATAGTATATTTTGCTTTTAGGTAAAAAATATTCTAAAAAAAGAAATCACAAAAGCCGATACAGAAATTAACAGAGATCAAACTATCATAAAAGAATACAAACAAGTAAACCTTTTATTAAAATATATATTTAATTATGTTTTGTTTCGTGAATGACCATGTCTACTTTGTTTAATAGGTATTTGTATTCCCTGCCATTGTTTAAGACTGTTGATAGTTAGGTGTAACAATTGGTGTAAACAAAGGTCGGTGTATGGGAATGAGCAAAGCTAATCTTTTTTTAGTATTGCATAGTCCCCTATAGAACATTATATAGAATAAATCATGTCTTATACATTTCTACCTCTAAATCTTAACTAATTTTTAATTAGTTTATTTTGTTAATATTAAAGAATAGGGAAATGATTATGGCAGAGACATATTAAAAAAATTTTCTGTAGGGGCTGAGTCTAAAATTTAATAATCTTATTATACTTTTTCTTTTTTTTTTTGCCTTTGTCTTAAACATTATAGCAATTAATTATGTAATAATTTGAATTAAATATTTTATTAATTTCAGTATTCAAATTTACACAATAAATTTCAATAATAATTTATATATATTATTATGTCTTATGATATTTCTATAATATATCACCATGTTTATAATGTCCGGTAATAATTTTTGGTGAAAGTAAGAAATCGGGATACTATACACCTATATATAACATTTAATAAGTATTTCTAAGGTTTTTTCTGAAATGTATGTCAAAAGAATTTTTTTAATTAGGCCCTTATTATTGGTCATAATTTTTAAATTCTCTGTTATTAAAAATTGTTTGATTTGACTTTGGTTGTATTGATTATTCAAGCTATGAGTAAAAAATATAAATTTTTAGATATGTCAAAGACTAGACGCTGAACAAGCTTCTATGAGAGCTGTTATAAAATTACTCAAAGTAAATATTACATTTCTATACCTCACTAAATAATTTAAAATTTATTTTTTTACCTAATGATATTTTTCCGTAGAACACGCTTGGTGAATGTAGTAGATGTAGATCGTTTATTGAATCACCAATGTTAAATAATGACATGTTATCTCAAAGTGGAGACACCTCGAATTCTGTAATGGAAGAAAATAAACTTTCTAAACGAATTACTGAGCTTGAAATTGAACTTGCTCAAACAAAATTGGCCTTAGTAGAATCAGAGTGCAGAAATCAGGTAGGTTAAGGTTTAAGGTTTTTTTCTCCCCAATGTGTTAACATAAGTTACACATGATTAAGCTGCCATGTTAACAGGATTTGGGGCATAGGTTGGGTGTAACGTTTTCGGAACTTCAAGCGTCCAAAAACACATTACCTCCGTGGTTGCAGAAAACACTGACATCCATCAAAGAAGTAACCACCAATAAGACAAATGATCAATTACGTATGATTGTTGGCAGAAGGGATTCTGCACCTAATACTCAATCTTACGACCTGTAATGATTAACTACTCAAACAATAACTGTCACATGAACAAATACTTAATAATAATTATAAACTAGTATACAAAATGGTATTTATTGCAATATATTATGAGCTACTAATATTAATAAGTAAATTAATA
>JASXSY010002285.1:0-75274 GCA_034509805.1 Sipha maydis | reverse complement strand
TTATAAGTGGTTGACTTAAGAATGAAATTGCCAATCAGTTAAATATTCCATCGAGTACATTTTTAATCACTACGAAAAAAAGTCTATACTGTACATCAGTGTGAAAATAATAAAGAGGCAGTAAAAGGTGCAATTAGTTTAATTAGTACGAAGATTTAAACATTCTAATAAATTAACTAATTTTAAATGAAAAGTCTTAATTTCTTGCAACTAAACTTTGTCACAAACAGTTTAGTTAATCAAGGTTGGTTGAGTAATAAGAAAAATAGGAACAACGTCGTTTTTCGTAAAATATGTGGTGAAAATACTTAAGTTGATCAATCATTGTTTAACAAAATACGCACCAATTATTAATCAATTATTATTCTCTTAAAGACCTTATTAAATACCTAAGACTGTCACGGATAAATTTAAAAAACTATTAACTGAAAAATCAGCAAAGTGTAGGTGTTTTACAGATTTTAAAACTTATCCATTAAATTATAAATCGAGTAAAAAAGCGTGGATGACAAGTATGTGAATTGTGTGAAAAATTATTGTTTAATTTTGATTAAAAAAATAAGTTTAAATAGAAAAGAAGTACATTTCTTTATTGACAACTGTAATCCTCATAAAATAAAAAATAAATTCAATTCTGTAATTGTAAAATTTCTTCCACCAAATATGACGTCAAAACTTCAACTTATGAACCAAAACATCAAAGAAAACTTTAAAATCTTTTATCGTAAAAAAGTCAAACGCAAAATAATCAACAATATGGACGAAGTAAAATCTTTTTCGATAAACTTGTTAAAGAATATCTGAATGGGCTATAAAACATGGCAAAGTATCGAGGAGAATACAATAATTAATTACAATAATAAAATAATAATAAAAATAATAATAATAATAATTACAATAATTAATACAATTATTGTTAATTATTTTCATATATTTGAAATTTGATCTAACGAAAAAAAAAATTACTCAAATCGAATTTTATAATTAGCAAAGTACATAAATTAATTTTTACACACCTTAAAATTTTATTTATCGTAACTTGGCTGTATATGTTAACGAATCATTCGATGTGTTTGGATTTTTGTGAAATGGACAAAGTCAATATTGGTTTCACTGTAAATATTTCATGGATCATATTGCAATTACTTAATTTATCTCTCGTTAAGATCGATTTTACTAAACTAATATGATAATATATAGTATATTCAGGCCCTGTGCAGAAATCATCCAAGGGGGATGGTTCAGAATTATATATGTTTCGTTAAGTTATGAAGTCAATAAAAAAAAGATAAGAAACTATTTGTCAAAGTAAAAATATTTTATAATGCGTTATGTGATATTAATTAAATTTACTATCATTAAATAAATTAATTTTGCAGGGTACAAAAAAAGCTTTTCTAAAACTTTTTGTATCGACCTAGACATCGTAACGTATATCAAGTAAGGTTAAACCGTTCAGCTAATCTTTAGACATTGTCGATTTGAGGTACGTTTTAAGGTAACTCAAGTTTTCATAAACAAAATTTCTAGAATACATTTGAATATGAGAATTACATTTGGAAACGAATCTTTATTGCAAATATGCTTCGAATGAATTTTTGACGTCTTGCCCAGCAATGTGTGTACGCCAAAGTTTAACTTCATTCACCCATATGTCACGGGAATCATCATCAAAATTTTTCAATTTGTTGGTAAAGAGGCAAGTGAAATTTGATAAAATATTGCAATGATTCAAAAATCGATCTTGTAAATTTGTCAAAAACAATGTAAACAATCTTCAAACGAATCAGTGTACATGTTGAAATATCTGTGATCAAAAATATTAGGATCGAAAATCAATAAATTTCAAAAAATATCTGAACAGCTTGAACAGCTGACTAGTTAGTGAAAATGCGTTCCATTGATTTTCTGTATTTACAACAATTATCGACTGTAAGTGGAAAATATGCAAAAATTCAAAAGAAAATAGGCTTTTATAGAATAAAGACCAATTTCCTTATTTCCTTGTAATAAATTTATGTAAAAAGATCCTTAAGTATTTCTCTTCTGCATTGGCCTGAGTATATTTAAGTTTTGCAGGTTAATTTTTTTTTGAAAAGTAATATTCATTATTTCGGTGTTAATATTTTCATATTGAAATCATTATTTATTTTTACATTTGTTTTTATTTCAATCATTTCGTCTAGTTTATTTACGTTATAACATATATTTTTAATTTCACATTCTTGATCATTATGTTTTTCTGGAAATTTTAATTCAAACAATTTATTATCAAATTATAACGGTTGAATATTCATAATTTTTAAAAACTTGTACAAGTGAAATAAAATGCCAAACATGTTGAAAAATGTTATTGTACTATCTATAACGTTTTTACTTTTATTATAGATTGTTTAAAATTAATCTGTAAAAGTCAAATCCAAAGAAAACGGTAAAAACTATAATAATCTACAGGAATTGATTAACCGTTAAATAAATTTACCTTTTTCGTTTGTGAAAACCAACGTGATTTCTCTGGTGACGTTCAACCACATGACGTAAGATTCGATTAATTGAATTGCCGGTTTGATGTATGAGAAGTCAGTCCGGAAGTAGGCCATTGAATTAGCATTACAAATCTTCCGGCACAGCGTACACGGGGGATTAAGGAGATCAATGATGGCTAATGTGTTGTCGGAGGACGAAACACAAACTATTTAGAATATTACAAAATTACCATTAATTTTCATATTATATTATTATTACTACTATTATTAGTGGTAGGTATTTGAAACGCGCAATGGATGAGCAGTGCCGGTTAGCCGTGGCGGGGACGCGTGACTCCTCCTGAATCTCGGTTTTATTTATACACAAAACACAAATGCACACACGAAAACGCGATATAATACGTAAATATATGACTGTACGGTATGTATAATACACCGCACACGTACAATAACAGTAATAATAATATGTGCCGATACGCACGCGATGATATAGAATTTATGTACTTCCCTCGCGAAATAAAATCCCATCCGAGAACCACAGCGATATAATAATACGCAATGTATAGTACGGAGCGACGACGACAATGATGTTGATGACCGTGATAATAGAATAGCAGTACATAAATTATAATATGATATTATAACATTTATAACCGCGGTGTTGTTATTAAAAACATAATATTCAAAATCACGACTCGGGGCCGGACATACGAGTACACGTCTCGGGATATTAAACGTATGAGTAAATATTTATTTTTGTATATTACTTTTTGTATATTTATTTTGCTTATTATAATACTTTCTATTATACGCTCTTCTATTTTATCATATTCCTGGTTTCACAATATTCCTATCTCGCGCAAAATCATAGTTTCCTATTCTCGCCCCCGTTTTGGACACAATCACCTCCTAGCTCACTCCTTTTATTATCCCTTGTATGATTCTCCTTATTGCATTCGTCACGAGGATTCTTTATTATATGCAATGCTTCCCATCTACTGTTTAATTATCCCGATCTTCTTCATAGCCGCTGTCTTATTTCCATTATATGTTTCACCGATAAAGTCCCCTTGCTTAAAGTCATCATGAAATTTTTCCTCTAGGAGGATTTTTTTTATAATTAAATTTTTGTATATTATGAATTAACGGTCAAGGCAACTATATTTAAAATATAACTAAAAAAAAAAAAAAAAAAAAAATAATAATAAAAATAAAAAATAATACTACGTTATTATACATGTTGCCAAACTATTCTGTAGTAAATGTCGTTTTCGGAAAACGGTGTAACAAAAAGTTTTCCAACGTTACTTTCGCGAGCATTAATAAAAGCGATTGGATGGATTACAAACTATGCGTCAAGATTAAAGTAATAAGAATCGATCAGTTTTTATATAAAACTATTTTAAGTATTTATTTAAGAAAACTAAAAATTTACAAAGGTTCAACTAAGCAAAAACACAATGAGTATCATTTTTCACCATATAACTCTAAATTATTAAACCACCCATGAAGAGTATAACGAAATAACATCAAATTAATATTTTTAAAGAATTTTCAACATATAGTAAAAACGGTGAATAAAATATTTTTCATCTGACATAAAATGTTTTTTTTCTTGCATATGGTAATTTTACAGCTTTTACAGATACATTTTTTTTTACTTTATACAACTGTATGAATTCTTGCTTTTTTAAATTGTATTTTTAGGTAAAATATCCATTTTGATCAGTAATGGAATGATATCCTGATTATGTTTGGTTTTTACAAAATTCGTACAGTAAATTAATTTATATTGATCGTATACACGCTGATCTTCCAATATTTGTATTTATCAAATACAGGCGATAAAAAGTACTTACATGTGTTAGTTATGTTGTTCAATGGGTCGTTAAAAATAGAATCGATCGAAACGTCGGAGTTCTGCGATATAGATTTCAATAGCATGAAGTCTGTGTCATCTTCACCCTGGGCCAATACCCCTGCAGCACAAAACGTATGAATGTATAATTGTGTTATTAAAGATTAAATTATCGAAGTTATAATATTAGTACTGATTTAATTAGTGAATACATAAAAAAAACGTGTTAAGTGGTGCCATTTTCGATATTGTTTTTGTACGTAGAATAATTATGTTTACGGTAAAATAATATTTTATTCACAAAACTTTCAAAACAGCACTAAACGTATAAATAATCGTTAAAGTATCTTCAATCAAACGTTTAAAAATAAAAAAATAAAAAAAACAATTTTATTAATTAATAATAATTAAAATTATTATTTCACGCATGCCTGCCTCTCCCATACACAAACCACAAATTAATCTCGCACAGTTGTTTGAACTAATATCGTTCACTGAAAATAAATGTATAAATACTGTATTAAAGTGAGTATAGAGTATGCGCTATAAATGTAGTACCTACAGGCGTAAATGCAGGTGGGGGATTAGATGTTTACCCCTCTCTCCCCCAAAATATTGAAATAATATTATAAAAAAATTATCTGATCTACAGATTTAATAGTTAATTCCAAGTTTTCTATGATACTTGCAAAAAAAAATATATCCCTGAGTGTCTATATGAGTACCTTATAACAAGGATCATAGCTGTGTTCAAAGAATCCATAGTTCACTAGAATTAATATTACATAAATCTCTATTTTAATCTCTTTCCCATTTGGGCTCATGGCTAACAAATCTGGGGAAGTGCTAAACTATCATAAATAAGAAATATACTCTCATTTAATTCCATAATCTCTGACCCATGGTACTTTATGAATAACATACTACACATAGATTTAAAAATTTTAACTGTTGAACAATAAACCAAAAAAAAAAAATATATATTTAATTTCCCAACAAATCGCAACAAAACTAAAATCCTCTTATATATCATCTATCTTCACTAACCCTATCTGACAACCTTCCTAGTTGAATCAAAATGCATTGGTGTCATGATTTTTAAAATTAAATTTAAGAAATAAATAAATTGATTAAATTAGTAGATTCTATGTTCGGATAGTGTATGCGCGAATACCCGACTTTGTAATTAACTAACTAGTTTAATTTGCCGGGGATAGACTCGCATATAATAGCGCCGGATATGTATCAAAATAATTTTGCTATGTATATAAAATAAAAGATATACATGCTAAACTAGTGGACTGTATAAAAAATATTTTGTATACATAGCAAAATTATTTTGATACATATCCGGCGCTATTATATGCGAGTCTATCCCCGGCAAATTAAACTAGTTAGTTAATTACAAAGTCGGGTATTCGCGCATACATTTTGGTCCTTCGAGCCGGATATCGTATCTGTTTCATTTTATTTCATTTTAATTTTTCGTTTTCGATTTGTGTCTTTTGTTATATCGTTCAACAATGGGTCGCCCTAAAAATAAGAAGGACGATGAATCTTTTAATTCTTCTAAGTCTCTGATTCGAGCACGTTCGGCACGTGATGGTGTACTACGGTCGATTCGAAATCTCGATAGTTTGGCAAAGGAATGTAAAACAAACGTTGAAAAACAACAAATTTTCAAGGCACGTGTGGCTACACTCGAAAAATACATTTCTCAATTCGAACAATTTCAGCAAGAGATCCTTACTATATTAGTGGATTTGAATTTAGTGGTAGAGTTTGAGAGTGTTGACGCTATAGTTGCAGACGCTATGGAAGCTATGTGTGGAGATATACGATCGGTTGAGAACCAGTTACAAATGAATTATTCACATCAAGATGAAAATCGTGCACTTAATGTTGGAGGTATTCAGTCGTATCATACGGTCAACTTACCAAAAATTGAACTCCCTAAATTTGATGGCAATGTTATCGAATGGTGTTCCTTCCGTGATATGTTTGAATCACTTATACATCATAACAACGCGATATCAGATATTGAGCGCTATCACTATTTAATATCTTGCTTAGCGGGCCCAGCGCTTACCATTGTCAAAGCCGTTCCGTTGAGTGCAAATAATTATGCAATTGCTTGGGGTGAATTAAAAAAATGCTTTGAAAACCGTCGGTTATTAGCTACCGCGCATGTTGATAAACTATTTGCCTTTACCCCTCTAAAGAAGGAATCTGTTTCATCTTTGTCATCATTTGTCCATACCTTTCGCGAAAATGTCACAGCTATAAAAACACTCGGTATTGAGGATATTTCCAGTTTTTTACTTTTTTATATTGGTTCTCGTGTATTGGATACTGAGACACGTCGTTTATTTGAAGCTAGTATTCCACAATCCGAAATACCTAGTCTAGACAGCTTATTAGATTTTATTTCTCAGAGATGTAGAATATTAGAAAATATCGGCCATAATAGTGACAAATTAGAAGTTGCGTTGAAAAATATACCAAAGAAGGGCAGGGGTCTTGCACCCATGAAGTCCTCTTTGACTTCAACTACGGTGTCGCCTATGTCACCCAAGTCAAAATGTTTGTTTTGTCAACATGAACATCCACTTTATCGGTGTTTCTTGTTTAAGAAAAATTCGGTGGAATTGCGACGGAAGTTTGTTAGTAACAACGGTTTGTGTTTTTGCTGTTTGAAGCCAGGGCATTCGATGAATATGTGTTCTTCGAATTTTAAATGTAAATCTTGTCAAAATAAACACCATACACTATTGCATATGGATAATGACAAAGTTCCTTCAAAAGAGTTTAGCCAAGAACGTGTGGATAAAGCACAGCCGCTTTCTGACGAGTCACAACCTTCTGCTGGTTTATCAAAGTTTGCCGGTACTGCATATACAGACAAGACTGTCGTTTTGGGAACAGCTGTCGTGCGTGTCTTTGACGATACAGGACAGTTACAAAATGTTCGCATTTTATTAGACGGAGGATCACAAGTTTCTGTTATCACTTCCGCATGTGTTTCTCGACTTGGTTTGCAGAAAAGTAAAACTCGCACAAATGTATCTGGACTGTCTCAACAACCAGTAACAAATATTAAGGGTATCACACATTGTACATTTGTCCCCCTTCAGACTAAAGAACCACAATTTGTTGCTTCCGATATTATCGTACTTTCGCAAATTACGAAGTACATGCCATGCGACAAGTTACCTACTTCTGTTCGTGAACGCTATCGCCACCTGGTCTTGGCGGATCCAGAATTTGACGTTCCTGGTCCGATTGACATGTTAATTGGAAATGATTTATACCCGTTGATATTATCGGCTAAGACAGATGTCATTCATAGCCCAGGATTGCCGTCAGCAATGAGTACATCTCTTGGTTGGGTGATCGGTGGTGCATTAAATAAGTCAACGTTGTCATCAGTAGTTTCACTTTCCATAACAAAGTCACCATCTATTGAAGGACTTCTGCAACAGTTTTGGAAAGTAGAAGAACCACATGTACCAAGTACACCGACAACGGAAGATGAATTGGTTGAAGAATGGTTCCGGAAAACAGTCACCCGAAATTCGACAGGAAGATTTTGTGTTGCCCTTCCGTTCCGTTCACGAATATTCGAAAGCTCTCACGATTCTACAGCCATTGGTATTGGTTCATCACAAACAATGGCCTTAAATCGACTCTATAATTTAGAACGTCGTTTGATAAAGGACCCAGAATTATATTCAGCTTACCGAGAGTTCATGAATGAATATTTGTCTCTTGGTCACATGCGACCTGCCGTCAGTTCAGGACACTACTTTATCCCACACCATCCAGTTATTAAGCGAAACAAGGGTAACCTTAAGATTCGGGTAGTTTTTGATGCATCGGCAAGATCGTCAACAGGATATTCTCTCAATGATTGTTTAATAACTGGTCCCAAACTACAGCTGGAAATAAGTGATATCCTTTTGCAGAGTAGATTTCACAGGTTTCTGTTCATTGCAGACATCGAAAAGATGTACCGACAGATCAATGTTCGAGAGGATGACTGTGTTTATCAGCATATACTGTGGCGAAATTCACCAAACGAAGAAGTCCAAGAGTTTCAATTATGTACTCTTACTTATGGTATGAGTCCAGCCCCTTTTTTAGCTATACGATGTCTTCACCAACTAAACGAAGAGGAGGGTGATTCGTATCCACTAGCGAAAAATATATTAACAACATGCACTTACGTCGACGATATTATTGCTGGGGCGAATAGTATCAAAGAAATACTTCAATTAAAACGTGAGATTGTGGCACTACTTCGTCGAGGTAATTTTAATCTTAAAAAGTGGGCAAGCAACTGTCAAGCTGTTCTGGAAGCTATAGATATAGAAGATCGCGCAATCAATCCAATATTTGAAGCTAATGATTGTATCAAGATTTTGGGTCTTTATTGGAATACTGATTTAGATATTTTTGGATATCAAACAAGATCAGAAAATGATGTTGTAACAAAACGATCAATTTTATCAACCATTGCGCGATTGTATGACCCAATTGGTACACTCGGACCAACAATTTTTTGGGCTAAATGTGTCATCCAAGAACTATGGTTGCAAAAGCTTGATTGGGATACGCCGCCTCCAAGTCCGATAGTTAATAAGTGGACAAATTTTATCAATGAGCTACCATCATTGTCAGATTTGGTTTTACCTCGTCATATTGATGTTTGTAATGTGAAGGACGTACAGTTGTTAGGATTCGCCGATGCTTCCCAGAAAGGATATGCAGCGGTAGTCTATTTACGACTTGTCAACGTGAAAAACATCGTCAGAGTTCACTTCATTGCCTGTAAAAGCAAGGTTGCTCCACTTAAATCTTTGACTGCTGACAATACATTAACTATTCCACGCTTGGAATTGTGTGCTGCACTCCTACTTTCGCAATTAATTTCTCATCAGCTAGAGGTTCTTAAGAATATTGTTAAAATTAATCGAGTCCGAGCTTGGACAGATTCTACCATCGTCTTGGCATGGCTGACAGAAGATCAAAAACAATTTAAAGTATTTGTCACAAATAGAATTGCAAAAATTCGGAGTTTAATTCCAACTTGCGAGTGGGCTCAGGTGCGATCAGGTGACAATCCTGCGGATCCTGCGTCCAGAGGAATGCTACCAATAGAGTTGACATCACAACCATTACATATACATGGACCCAATTTCCTACATCTACCTGAACGCCAATGGCCTGTGCTTACATTATTGGAAGCAAAATTACCGCCCACGCATCAATTTCCTGAAGGTAAGGACATCTCAGAATGTGTTTCACATGTACACCAATTGTATAATTCCGAGAATGTATTACAACGGTTTTCTTCATTACTCAAAATGCAGCGTGTTTTATCTTATTGTTACCGTTTCATACAAAAAACTCGTAAGCAGCCTATCATTAACGGTCCTATAAGTTGCCATGAATTAGACAAGATTTTGAATAAAAGTATCCAAATAACGCAAAGTTCACATTGGCTACAATTAGCAAGAAATATAATGAATCCTGAAGCAATCATAACCCCTAGTAGTTTAGCCCAGTTAGCCCCATTTGTAGATACTAATGGGATAATTCGAGTTGGTGGTCGTTTGAAGTTTTCCACAGCTCGGACGGATAATCGAAACACACCCAGGTGCAGATAATATAATTCGTGTAGTGACGGTTCGAACAGTAGATGGTATCCTTAAGAGACCAGTAGTAAAGCTAGTTAAATTGCCTCTTTCTTAATATTACTCCTTAAATTATATATATTGCCAATTTTCTTATAGTTATTAGTACGATATGTTAATTTTACATTGTAGTATATTTTGTTATTTTTATCAAGTTAAAAAAATGTAGCTGACAATATCGAACTTTGAAACCTTTGGTTTCAAAGGGGGGAGTAATGTTCGAAAAAACATATCACGATATGCCATCTGGTCGGTGCGACATGAACGACATGCAACACGTGCGACAACCGTTAATACCGACATCGATGCGTCATCACGTGACAGGACGAAACTGGATTATTATTTGGTCCATGACTACTACGCAGTTCCCGACACAAACACATACGCCATGTCCGTTGTACGTCCGGTTTGTTCGTTCGTTGACAAATCCGTGTTGTTGTTCACATTTGTTGATTTTGTGCGTGTTTTGTGAATGTTATTTTATACCATCGCTATATATTGTGTAGTGCGCCGCTGTTTTGGCAACTCACAACGTCGTGTATTACCGTATAGGTCGTTACCTTTACCTTACGGTCTACGATACATGGACGCAACCATATTTTTATTAGTAGTACTGATCGTCACTTATTGACATTGTACTTTTATAAAATAATACGTGACGTGCGTATTCGGTACTTCGCACCATCGTCGTAGCCGTTGTTCCCATCATCAATCCATAGTTCGCTGGTTCCAAGTCGGCTGCTCATTTTTTTGGATAAGTTTTCTTTTGTTTATATTTATGTATTTTTAGCTTATATATATATATATATACTTATATATTATTATTATTATCTCTTTTCCATATATATATATATATATATATATATATATACATACATATATGTACCTGTGTTTTTTTTGTTTAGTATTAAGCTACTAACACTATTATTAAGTCATTAAGTTTTGTTCAATAACCTAAGAATTTTGGCAATACAAAATATTTTTTATACAGTCCACTAGTTTAGCATGTATATCTTTTATTTTATATACATAGCAAAATTATTTTGATACATATCCTGCGCTATTATATGCGAGTCTATCCCCGGCAAATTAAACTAGTTAGTTAATTACAAAGTCGGGTATTCGCGCATACAGATAGTCTTCCTCATTATGCCTTTTTATCATCATAGAGATTATTGTTTTACATACATTTTTCTCAATTACTTATTTTGTTTAGTTAAATACAAATTGTATATTTTTTGTAAAAAATTAAAAAAAAAAAAAAATTTATTGGTAAAATTGAATTGCGAAATTTTATTTTTTATTGAAATTTTGATTAAACCTATTTATTTATTATTTTAATTTTCATTGTTCATAATAAAAATATAAAATAAGTATAAAACTCTTAGTTAAAATGATCGGTGTTTATGCTTAAATATTTTAAGAGTATTAAGGGTAATAGACTTTTATTCGCACGGGTGAGTGTTATGATAATTTTAATTACGTAAAACTCCGCATACTCTATTAATATTAATTTTTAATTAGCTTCACGTCTACACACACGAAAGGATCATCAATAAATATTAACTATGAACATTTAATCTGCGACATTTTGTATTAAACGACTGGAATAAGTTACATTTTCTCGATTGCTTTAAAATAACAAAACAATAATAAAAAAATATGCTATCTAAAACGAGTGCTTGGTGTTAAATTTCATTGATTTTTTTCGGTTTCCATTCTTTATTTTCATAACTTTTTCGATAACTTTATTGATATATTCAAAAAATGACCTTTTTAAAGTACCATCTGTGTCCGATATCCAATCTATATAGATGCAACTACTGCAGCGTTATTCAAAACTCCTTTTACCCGAAAAAATCATTGTAACCAACACACACACACACATACACTGCAGAGTGCCCTTATGTTATAAGTTCAGAATACAAAAACGGTCGAATAATTTTTGGGTTTTTGTTTTCGGGACTGCGGTGTATGGATTGTGGGTGTGTTCTTTCAGTGGTATAATGATTACACTCGGAATGCGGAAACGTAAATAGGTATTCGAACCGAACGGATAACAAGTTCACAGGATACACTTGTGTATGGGTAGAAATAGAAAAAAAAAATAAAAAATTCGTTCGCGTACTTATACAAAATACTGCATTATTGTTCGGAGTCGTGGTGAAGTGGCGTGTGAATAATTTGGTCGCGTAGACAACACAACGAGGCGTGTGACATCACTGAAGTTTGTCTTGTTTTCAATCGTCGTCCGTGGAGTACAAGTTATACGTTGTAGGGTATGTAATATGCAATAATGTACAGTGTATGCTGCCGAACGCAGTCCCCGGAACCACCGTGCAGTCGTCGAGATTCGAGTCTCCTGTCAAACGAGAATTCGATGCGCTTGATGTGTGCAGAAATGTCACGTTTTTTGGCGGACAGGACCGACGAGTACCGTCTTTATTTCGACACGGGTTTTACACAACAGAGACGAACGAAGGAAAATGGTTGGCCGGAGGTTAGGTACACATTGTAACAACGGGTGGAAGATGTTTGCAATCGACATTGCAACATTACGCACACACATACACACGCGTGCGCGCGATGCAGTTAGTAAATTTTTTTTACATTGATAAATAAAAGGCATAGGATGAGTTTGTGAGTTATTACAATATATATGACGTGTTGTGTACTACGCATATTTTATGTCGTGCTTGTAGGTCTCAAGCTTGGTTGTTTTTGCAAATTGTTTTCGAACATTGAAATTTATGCGAGCATAAAATACAAATTCACTTCGTGCGACGTTTAAAGTTAAAATGTTAAAGTTTTCGTCAATTATTATGTATGTAATTTTTGTCCGCAAGTTTTAATTGTTTTTTTTTTTTTTGTAGAAGTTTGTGTGTAGTTTTCGAAACTTTTTTTTATAGCTGTTAACTTGAGTATATTTTTCCATCTATTTATTATGTTCCAATGGCTTCGTAAAATAATCGTAATAAATAAAATAGTGTGGAGTTAATAATGAATATTTACAGTTGTTTGTAAAACGAAATCGGATTGAGATTATTATATGTGTTCTACAATATTTTTTGTATAGATAACTTTTATCTTTCAAATATAACAACAAAAATTAGATGAATATAATATAAATTAATTATCAGATATTACTATCGATATTATCAGACATAAATCATCGTTATTTTAAGTTGGTTGTAAAAGTGTTATGTTTATTAAAAAACTTTAATTTCTACTAACATTTATTTTCAGTTTTAAGTAATTATATCTAAATATTCATGTGATTAGATTTAAAAAACGTCTACAACATTGTTATTGATGGTTATCCGTTTTCTTAAATTTAGATAAGATGACGCAATGTTTTATTTAACCAATCCGTGGCAGATTAAAAACCATCAGCTTATAACTGTAAATGTAACGAGTTGAGAGTTATGTTTAATGTTTAGTGTGTGTGTGGATTCAAGGTTTGTTTGTATTTTTTATATTATCAGTAATGATTGTTTAGAAATTACATAATTTAAAATGGTATTTTATCTTCCACCATATAAGTTGTTATTGTTTCAACAAAGCATAAAATATATACTCATCCGCACATTTAATCATTATTTTATGGTGAAGAAATAATATAAATAATATACTTTACCGATATTATAGGCATCGCCCTTTACGCGAACCGTCGACCACAATAATATGAAAAATAATATGTTTTCTGTCATTGTGTCTCCACTGACGGAAAATGACTGCATTAAATTCGAAATCAGGGAGATTTCTTCAAACTTATGGCTTGCATGTTTCTGTCAATTAGCTATAATTGGTTAGAAAAAAATATTCTTTTTTATCGTCTAAAATGTTATTGTAGGGACGGTTTAATTATTTATATTCGATTGTTAGTACTACATTATTCAATACGTTCGTAAGAGTGTGTTTGTGATCGAGGAAGGGGGAATTTTGTTTGGTTAAAAAAAAAAAAACTTCAAAAAGCATATATTATGTAGCATATACCATTGTGATAAAAATTATTTAATAAATTATATTTACATTTACCTATTAATAACTATGGTACTAATATGAAGCTCTGATAAACTAAAAAAATAAAAAAAAATATAGTATTTTATCATTTGTATAAATTTCGTAATGCAGCGCAATAACTGTTTAAATTTCTCTGGGGTAACATCTTACTAGCACCCAAAACTCCTCTTTTTCTCTTCCCATTAAAAAAAAGTCATTTATTGATCATTGTATTAAACTTTTACTTAAAATTTTTTTGTTAATTTGACTTGACCGATACAAGACTAATACGATAAAATGTATTAATTAAAATTGTTAGAATTTTTGTATTACAGTAATTAACGTATTTCATTTTTCAACTATCATTATGTGTTATTAACATTAAAGTTCATTAGTAGTAATCATCTAGTTTCCATAGACATCAGTCTAATATTTATATTTATAATACTATTTGAACAAAATAATTAATGGTTTTTCACGTAAAAATTTAATAGTTATATTATTGACCAACATTTTCCGCTTCTAAAATTCAGACGTTCATATTCATTTCACTTCGGTTTTATAAGTCTTCCATCGTTCACGAATTGTAGAAACAAAGGCGTTGAGATAAAAATTAATAGGAATTTTGACGTATAACATTTAATGTTAAAATAGAAAAAAAAATGCTATCTCAATATTTTGTTAAACTATGTAGTATAGCATGTTAGTTCTCATACTATCACATAGAATAATAATAATATTATATTAGTTAAGCTTTTTCATAATTGTATTTAATACTTGAATAAATAGTAATTAACTGTTTTCACAAATAGCCGTATTGTCTTGTAGGAATTATAAGGCAAACAATGGTTCAAATTAATATTTTTATTCTATCCCTACGTTTTGCATTTTATTTCATAAACAAGTTATTAATATGTCATATAATAGCTCAATGAAATAATAATAATAAATCAGTTAAAATAAAACATTTAAAATGTTAAATATCAGTTATGTTTTTTAAACAATACTTTAACTCTTTTACACTTCAATACATTTTATCTTTATGGTACATGCGTACACATACACTGGCAAAACTGCAGCAGTGTTGAAAAACTAATAATTTTTAATGTAAACCCACATTTTCCACACGATACATGCGTTTCTTTGGTTACAGGTCAGTGAATAGTCGTTGCTAAGTGTCGCACAAATAAATCGTTATAGACTTCGATGTGATTGACGCGATACACAACACAGCACACACACACACACACACACACAATGAATGTATATTATACATTGATTCACGACGCCGACACGTGATTAATCAAATACAATAAATTTATTATTATTACCATCACCGTGCTCTTAATAATCGAATAAATTGATTAATTCGGCGCATCATTTTGAATTTTTTGTTGTAGTGTCAACTCCGTGGCAGTATCATATTTAACGTGTATAGAAATGAAAATAATTAGATTACAGACTCGTGACTATTTAACTGTGAACTTACCGTGTATTTCAAAAATGCTAAAAACGCTAATGAAAAAAATCTTTATCCTTCGCGTTCTTTTAATTACTATTACGAAGGAACAAACTCGCCGTTAACCGTTATAATCGTTCGTAACAATTAATCGAAAAGGATTTTTAATTAATATGTTTTAACAGAATCTCCGCTATGATTAGTATATGGCTTGAAGCTTGATTATTGATATAACACAAAATGTACATTATTTGTTGCACTATCGTATTCATCAACATAATCGTTTATAATCAATTTTATTTTATGATTTTCGATTTTCAATTTTTGATTTTGAAATTTTGAATGAAATATGTTATAATGTATATGTATACATATATTATGCATATAATATAAACCATGTAGCTATTTTATTTTTATTAATACACGAATGGAGAAGCATTCATGCACGAATGAAACATAAAAACAATTGTAAGTGTGAGAATATATTATAATGAGAGCCATGTAAAACGAAGTAGTCATATATTCATTAACATTACACCGAAAAATTAATAGATCTCTTATATTTCGAACCCTTTGGAATATCCTGTAAATGTACTTATGATATTATAATTTAATAGTTTGTATTGAAAGGTTTATTATTTCATTATAGGAATGAACAAGATTATTATTTCTAATTTTTCAACTGTCGTATGAATAATAGTCGAATTACAATTAGGTTGAAAAAGATAATGGTCGAACATCACTCAGGTAAAAAGCAGGTAGTGGTCGAACTAAAAAAAAAATTCCAACTCAAAAAAGTTATTTCAATAAAAATATCATGTATTTATAGAGGTTAAACGTTTAGAAAATACTACGTATATTATATTGAAACTACGTATTTTGGAATTTGTTATACCCGTGCAAATGATATAAAATCAAATCGCTATCCTTCGGCTATTTTTCAACTTATAAAAGAAATTCAACCACTAAAATTCATATAAAAAAAAAAAAAATAATTTGTAGTCAAAAATAGGTCATGTGGTTCAAAAAAAAATTGTTGTGCACATGCGCAAAATTAACTGTCATAAAAATAGTCTAATTATTTAAAAATTTGTATAATTATGTTTATTAGTTAGGTAGTCAAAAAATCAGTATTGAAATATATGAAGCCTGTACATAGTTATTGAGTGTTTCCACTTATCGTGATCATACTGTATATAAACATTTTTTTTTCGACCACTACCTACTTTTTACCCGAGTGCAGTTCGACCATTACCTTTTTTCAACCCAATTGCAATTCCACTTTATTTTTTTTTAGGTAATAAGTGTAATTCGACCATGTCAGTCGACACGTAACGGTCGTATGTGATTTAGTTATACGGACAACGAGCTGGTCCAAAACAGTAACTAGTCATAAACAGTTTATTTTCTACCCGTGTTATTTGGACGTTCATCGAAATTTAGCAGATGTACAATGTATACAATATTGTACAGAATATACAGAACTTTTTATTGTATAAAATATACTATGGAAATTGTATTAGGTAGTTGATACTATACACTATTATGCTATAAAAGTACAATTATTCATATTTTGTTCACCCTTAAGATTACAATTACGGCATAACGTTTTTTATATAGAATTTAATACGGCCATATGAAAGCCATGCGTATACATGGCTACTGTTTTAATAATTTCCGGTTTGTTTTTACACCAAACGAATTTTATATCTGTAAGTTGAGTTAATCCCTTGCTAGTTTCCTCACAGTCATTCGTCGAAAAAACTTTTACCAAATCCATGTACACGGTAAAGAGAGGAAGCCGTCTGCACGGTTGCGAATCTTTTTTTGGTTTTCGTGATCGGGTTCGATTATCAAGGTTTTTTTTTCGAATTCATGTGCTATATGAAGTAATGTGTTGTACACCATATAATGCTTTATTGTGTGTCAGACATTTTTGTTTTTGCTGTTATAATGTGGCTCAAAGCATTATAGTGTTTGCTACATGCTGTGCGGAAATAACTATGCGACAAGAGTTAAGGATTTCCGTTTTGAAATTACAAGTGTTCAACAGTTTTAAGAATAAAATGTTCACACTTTATTTACAACTTGATCAGCAACCGTCGTCACGTTTGTAGCACACCGGCTCGTTGGCTCTACCGTGGGTATTTAGTCCGACAGTTCTTTAAGCGTATAATGCGAAAACATTTTACGCACGCGTTTTAAAAGTTTAATTGTTTAACAAGAAAATTGTGGGTTCACGCTTAGTTGTACGTGCCATTTCGTTATGTATACAAATCTACCTGTATCAATTACTCGGCCGACTGAAATATTTTGATCCCACGACCTCGTCGGTTAAATTTTGTTTATCGGCATTATATGCAATATAAAAATGCTTACGTACGTCGGTATGTATACACAGGAATAATCTGTATATACATACGTTTAGAGGTTACTTACTTTTTATCAAAAATAATAATTGTTAGTGACGTATAATATTAATCAATTTAACGGAGCAAATGTAATAATTATCAGTGGTAATTATTAGTGGTATGTACTTATTTGGAATGGAATGATTAAAATGCATTTTAGTTAAACTTTTTGGTCCATAAAATCGAATGTAAAATAATTAAATTAAAATTTCTATATTAATAATATGCATAAAATTCATGAGTGGAAAATTCAAATTTTTTTTCTTATTTCAAGGGTTTTTTTCACTATTAGAGAATTTTACTTTATTTAAGTTTTTAAATTTCAGAATATTATGCATGAAATATTTGTGACGTAATCAATATTCATACATTTTATTCGATAGTACAAAGCAGTATCTTATCTGATGATTAAAAAATTCTGTAAACTTTTATATAATGGAAAATATCGATTATCGGTTTACTAATGGGTTATTGGCGCATGTAAAATTTGGTGCAATGATGCATAAATACATATATTTAGAAACGCGTTTAATCCACAGAAGCTTATGGGAGCGACCCTTGACGTTGGATGGTTGTTGTGGTTAGGTTTGAATTTTGAATGAAAGGATTGTGAGCTTAATAATTGTTGTAAAAATGTACTTTTAGCCAACTAAATAATCATTTATTTATATTTATAATAAAATATGCGTTTAGTGTCCGGTTTTTCAATCATCCAATTATTTGTCGAATAAATTTATTTAGCGAGTTATTAAAAATTATTAAAGGTCAGCAACACTCATAAATTAATAAATAAATAAATAAATAAATAAATGTTTAGATAGGTGTATTATTAGATTTATAAATTACCACCGGTTTCGAATAAAAATTCATCGTCAGGGACATACAAATTTAATAAAATCGCGACTCCTAAATTGTATCTTTAGTTGCTATTTTATTGACTTTGTATAAACCTGACGATGAATTTTAATTCAAAACAAGCTGCACTTTATAAATAGAATAATACAAAAGTAAATCATTTATCCATTTATTTCAAAATATAAACTATTTGTTATATGTGGAGTAGTACATTGTGAAACAAGTTGAAGAGTGCTCCAACTGCTCCATTGTTATTGGTTGACATTTCTCATCGTTATAATGACAATTTTATAATCACAGAACAATCTTTATTTTATTAATATAAACATTTAGTGGCGCTCGCAGGTTTTTTAATTAGAAAGACTTAAATATTTATACATCACCCCATCACCTAATACCATCACCAATTACTTCTTAGGTACTCGTACTCGTATAGTCGTATGTCATACAAACAAATTCAATGATCAGTGTTTATGATTACAAGGTCCAACGTCCCCACTTACCCTGAATACTAATGTGGCTTAAGCCACACTTCATATAGTGTGTGGGTGCCACTGTAAACGCTAACCACAATAGTGCTTTAATTTTATAGCTCATATAAAATTTTGATCATTCTATAATTGTCTCGAACATGAATTTTGAAAACGTGACGTTAGTAATTTATCAAATTGACGATTTTCTGGTTATCGTCCTTAATTATTTTAAACAAATCTATATTAGTAATTATAAGTTGTCTTGTAATTAGTAAAAGTCAAGTTGTTCATTAAAGTTATGAATAATAAAATAATAAGATAAATAATATTAACTATTGTCAACAATTACGGTTGATAACAAATTTATTCGGTGAAAAAATTACCGAACAACTATTCCATGATTTATCCGCGAATAAGCACTATCTAGGCATTGAGAAATCAATAATTATTTATTTTTTCCTTTATCTGCTGATTAACATATGTTATCTAGCGGATACAGTAGATCGAAACACCAGGCCTGACAAATCTGAAAATAATTGCGTTTCGTTTAGGTCATTGGTGCTTGATGTTTTTTTAGTATTCATTCCCTTGTTAAGTAATTGGAGTAGGATAATAATAATCTTTATTTTATCAATTAAAATAAGTTTTAAGGTAGTATATATTGACTACTACGAGTATTTTGTATGATATAATATGCAGTAGGGTCTCGATAATCTGAACACAAGATAATCCGAAAGACGCGGTAATCGGAACTATATAGTACATATAATACATATGTTTAATTCCTGTATATATAATATATAATTAATAATACATAATTATAACATTTTTTGTATTAATTTTCTTTTTAAATTACGTTTAAGTTATACATTATTATAGATAAAAATTAATATTCCAAAAATGACCACCTCCATTAATAAACATTGTCACAACTAGAGCTAGATTTGGCTCTACTCGTCTCACCCATTCTTAATTATTCAACATACAAAAAGAACAGCCAATCTACCATTAATGTGATGAAGTTCTATCGATCGAACATATAACATTTCACTGCTCCTTATACAACGAAGAACGGAAAATCCTAAATAACCCCACCAACACGGAGGAAGCATTAAGAGAAGGCAATATAGACACAAATTTTAACTTTTTTAATTCTATTAATCTTATAAATTTAATGTAATATATTGTAACCTAATATCCTAAATGTAAATATGTAAATACCTTAAATTCAAAAATCCCATATGTACCTCCAGTTAGTACATTTGTTTAATTTTAAGTTTATATAACACTGTACAGGCTAATGACAATTGTTGTCAAAGCTTTAATATTCTTAATAAAAATAAAATAAAAAAATAAATAATTTTTTAATTTAAATTACAATAAAATTGGCTTTTTTTTCAAGCTACTCATATATGTAATCCAAACAAATCGGTAATTCGGAGGACCCCTTTCCCCAATCTCGTTCAGATTAACGAGACCCTACTGGACATCAACAATATCATACATATCAATGATAACAATTGGTTTTTGTAATAACTAAATGTTGAAATTTCAATAAAAAAAAAAAAAAAACATTTAGTACTGAACAAGTCAAATTTCACGTTCTTCCGAAAACGCTGAATTCGCTACGATTTCGAAAAACTACGTAGCAGGAAAAAGGTCTCGACAAAAGCTTTATCTTTAACCCTGGCTTAGCTTACTTTAAAAAAAACACCAAATAGTTTTAGGAGCATGTCCGAATGCTACCCAGGATCAAACAATTTCACAGCCTCATCACCCTTTTCCGAACGACCTCGGAGTACATATATTATACGTCTTAACGATATAAAAGTTGTATATTGGTTCATGACTCGGGGCCTTAAACATTTCAGACTTTATGGTGACTTGTCTACAATGCAGTACAGCACATGGTCTTGGGTACGGTGGTATCAATTAAACTCTTACAGTTTTGAAGGCAAATTTTAGTAAAAAAAACTACGAGCTTACATTCCTGTAGGTATTATACGTGTACTTGAGTAATGAAAGGTCTACTGTAGTCAAATTGGTGACATATGCGTTCGCTATACTAAATTAGCCTGTTGTCACAAAGGTCATTTAGGGTGTAATCAATTTAATCGCGTATACCTATACACGCGTAGGATGTGCATATATGTGTGTAAGTGTGTTTGTATGAGTGTATGCGAGTGCGTATCAGGAAAACGTTTTAAATAAAACATCTAAAATAATTAATTATATTAAATTTATTTAATATTATTAAATAATAATTTATAATACGTTTTGTTTAATTTTAATTACAAAAATAAAAAATAATTATAACATTTTTAGAACAGAAGGAAAACTATGAAATTGAAGTATTTACATTAAAATTAAAATAACAGTATAAAAGTGTTCTATAAATGTTAAGATAGAACAAGCAACGAAAACATTTCACTTTGTAGTACGCGTTTATTTACATTAGTTATATATTTTATTACTTTACAAAAAATTCTGAATGTTTTGCTTAAACCATTTTTAGAAGTTTCCATTGCTCTAATTTCTTGGAAGTGAATATTTGTATAGAACATTTGGCAATCGTAAATGTTTCGATGGTCTTTTCCAGTGGTCCGTGAGACTACTCAGAACTTTTAAACGAACCTTTTCTACTTGTTATAAGTTATAAATTGTATGATATAAATCACTTATTAATTAATAACTTATAGAAATTTGAATGCGAATTCATTTAAGAGTTCAAAAAGTATTTTACAATCGAAATATCTCACCTCCGCATTGTGTTCAATATCATGTGTTAGTTAAACAAAGATGAACGTGTAGCATACAGTTAATTCATGTTAACGAAATTGATTTAATTTCGTTTTTTCCTCGAATCTTTGCACAAGCCAACACATCATATCCGAAACATATTTTAATTATTGAGATACGGGCAAAACCTTTATTGTTCATTATTGCAGGTACACCGACAACAATGTCCAATGCCGGTTAAATGTTTGCGAAGGAAATCCATCCGATGTGTTTACCGAAATGTGTGTACACCATGCCAGGATAATGGAAATGTGGTGTAAATTTTCTTTGAGGACAAGATAAAATAGGTTTAGTGACCTACTTGTCATAAAGGGTTCTACTAGTAAAGCCAACGGTTGTTTTACGTATATTACGGATGAATGGTTCTAAATTGTTATTGTACTATTTGTATCTGCTGCATTTGTGTGGAAAAAAAAATTATGCGCTAAAGCTGCAATCCGAATGATATTTTTTGTTTATAGTGAATTGACAGATCATTGTTCAAGTTCACGTACTGGAAAGGTAAAGTTATAGCGATACGTTTCAAACCTATCGAATTAAAATTCAAATACCGACGTAAAATAACAATTGAGTCTTACGCGCTGCATAAATACGTGTTACAATTATGTATGTTGTTGATAGAAAAAAATTAATAAATAAAAAATTCAAATGGTGCGATTGAAAATGTTTGTGAACGGGTAGATAAATCTTTCGAAGAAGGGAAGGAACAATATAATTCACCATGGTGTCTTATGGGCGTGAGTTCACAGCAAACAACCGCACGTAAGTCCGATTGTCAAAACCTCTGTAGTTGCAGGTTTGCAACGGCATCGACGTTATGTTATCATTGCGTTTTGATGGTTATTGCCAGGTCACAGAACTCTCTTATGGAATTGTAATGAGAATTTAAGCACCATCTAAATCGTGTAAAACTTGTAACCGATATGTTATATGAATTCAGTGACATCTGCCTAAGACAGAATCCTTTGATGGCTTTTAAGTTAACAATATATTTCGTCATAGACGAGTAAAGCTGATTCATCATGGATATAGTGCTGTGGCCTGGAAACGTGTGTTTCAGGCATTTGGATGTTAGAGCATCCGAGTAGGGCAATCCTATAGGCTTCTTTATGACGTACAATTTTTTGTTGCTTCTAAAATTGAAGTTCTTATTGCAATAGTTCATTAAGTGTTACAGTGTACATTCGAGACGAAACAGAAGAAAAATTAACTGGTAGAAAACTGTCAGTACAAAATTGTAATCAATCTATCGTTCATTTCCAACAGGCAGATCAAATATTGATGCAACATACGTTTTTCAACGTCTTTGGTGTGGACCAAGGGTGGAGATGTTTTATCGGTCAAAAAAATTTCTTCTAAAATAAATTTATATGAAATAATTAAAAACTAAAAAATAATTAACATTCATAATGAACACATTTAATAAAATTACTAATATATTTATTTATTATAACATTATCTTATTGTTATAATATATTATATCACAAAATTATCAAAATTTTGTTTTCAAAACAATTTTTTAAATATTATATTTACATAAAACTATTTGCTGCCGGGTAATTTTCAGTCCCGTAATAGTTGCGCAACAGTTTGATCATAACCGCGCTCACATATGTAACTAAATTATCCTGTCACACTATGATATATAGGATGTAATCGCGCAATCGAACGATTTGTGACAAAACACAAACTAATTAGTTGGTCAAACTTATCAGTTACACGTGAGCTCATTGTCATATATTACTGTGTAAGTCACTTATTCAATTAAACTGTGAATTAAACTGAAAATTGCCCGTCAGCGACTAGTCTAACCCAATCTACTAAAAGGGTAAAGGGAAAGTTATAAGTGATCAAGGGGGGCAAAAACCGGTTAGAGAATTAAACAAATAGTATAAGACTTTGTATAGAAAAACGATAAAAAAAATGTTATGGTAGTAAATGTATAGTAGTAATTCTAATATCCGAATATTCGAACAGTTTTAGTTTTTAACAATAAATGTTTTAAATCAATACATATTTGTCATACAAATGTAATCTAAATGCAAAAATATTCATGAGCTAAAAGTAGTTTATAGCTATTGTTTTTGCTTTTATAATTGTCCCGTGTTTGTGAATTTTGTTGTTAATTTTTCGAAATTTTGAATCTCGTGATTATATTTTTGCGATCTTCATATGGACTAGAAAACAATTTTCATAAATAAATTGTGATTACGTGCTTGCTTCTTTCTATTATATAAAATGTGAACTAGACCTATTTAACTGAATGGGTATCAGTTAAAATCGCAACAATATTTATGGAACATAAATATTAGTTTTAAAAACATGTCCCGGACCAGCTGGTGTCAATTATTTTGAATCTTCTCGTTTTCTCATAGAATATACTATTTATATATTGGATCTCAATTCGTGATTTTTGCATGCAGCAGATTCAAAATGACGGCTCTTAGCTCTTGTTGGGGGAACTTTTCTATATTCTATATTATTTAATGTAAAGAGAAGCGCAATACTATACTTATAACCAGAGTTCGGGACTTATAGCATTTGAATAATTTTGTTATTTATTGTAAACTATAGAGTTGTATGAAATAAATTCATTTTTCAGTACCGTTATTTAAAAATTAAAATTTGAATATGCATATTTTTGTATATTTCATAGATTTTTCAGAAAAGTGTTTATTTGCACTTTTTTGTGCTTATTTAGCATATTTTGCATATTTTGACAAATGATTCAAATTTAAAAATTTAAAATTATACAAATATCAATTTAAAAAAAATCTTACCGAAAAAATATAATATTAATACAATTGTATAACCTGCCTAATCATTATGTATACAATTCAAAGCTTGTCATAATTTTTGTGTTGAAAAGATACCTTAATTTTTAGAAAATACGATGATCTGTATTGTCCGATGTAATTGTAAAACATTCATGTGAAACTAAAGGATTCCTGACAATACGAGTATAATACATTTTTAATCATACCAGTTAGAGTTAACCGAGATTTCTAAGTCTCTAAAAATGAGAAGGAAAACTTTTTAGTCTATATACAATTTTTTTAAATAAATATTTATAACTCGCCCAAACGATGTATTAGATAAATTAGGAGTCCGTGTAAATTTCGCTCAAATGATTTGTATAAATTTGCCCAAACGTTATGTTATTTTGGGTCATTCGCCCAAATGAATACCCCCCTTTTTAAGTGCTCGAACCCGGCTTATAACATATTATATTTTGTTGTTTATTGACATTTAGGAGTAATAATCGAGATTATTTATTATCCTCAAATATTATAATTTCATAATCCTCAATAGTCCTATCCTAGAAGAATAAAAACAGAAGATCGGTCAAATTAATTTGCTAATGAACTGTAATCATTTTTTCAACTATTTAATATTCAAAACTCTTGCTATGTTATTATGTTGTTATGCATGTTATTATGTAATGTATTCTATAAAAAGTAATTTTTTTATTAAAGTTTTTTATCATTATTTTATAATACACATGTATGATTATTATTTAATTTACTTTAAAAACGTAAATTTAATGCCTTTGATTTTCATGTAACTGAGGTAAATTTTTTCGTCCAACTCTTACTTTTTTCATTTCTAGATCTCTGCTTGACCGGGGCCACATCGAATTTCCGTCTGTACAAAACACGTTTCACTGTACGTGTGCATGTTTAGTAATCGATGATAGGTGACAATTAGGTATATGTTATTGTAATTTTTATCAGCCCCCAAAGTAAGACTGCAGAATATGGTAAACCTGATATCAATAGGAAAAGTTTAAAGTGCATCAAAATCCGAAGGCGCGTAGCGTGCAATCCGAACCAGAATACAGCAATTACTGCAATTCCTTACATTCCCGAAATAATGTGCCTTCGCAGCTTCAGTAGGCCTATATATTCATCGCGTCCGTGATATCGTCTCAGCGAGGTTCGACCCTTTCCACCTGGTTTATAATTAATTTCATCAAGCGTTACCGAGTGCTTATGACACTTCAAATGAAAACGTGTCGTCGCATTACGTATATTGGATAGATAAACAATACGGCTGCACGGTGGCGTTTGGTTCGGAACAGTTGTTATATTATGAACAAAATCGTGTTGTTGGGTGCTGCGTGCGAAAAAAATAATAAAAAATAAAAAATTATGACGAGTTGCACGCGCGGTTTATCAGCGGCTGGTTTGAGTTGCGTGTTTGGTATGTCTAAACGGGTTTTATTTCACGCGGGTTTGTGCTTTTACAGTTATTTGCATATAATATAATGAAATCATAAAGCACGGTCGTATATATGTAAGTACGTGGACAACGCGGCCTCGTCAATAAAGGTTTGTAATAAAATATATGTACATACTATAATATAGTTGAAAGGTGATTAAGAAAAACCATTTGATTATCAAAAAATATAAGATATCTACAAACGATGGTGCGTTAAATACAAAAGTGAATGTGAGCCATGGAAAAAATGTTGAATAAAAAAATGAAAATCTCTGTTATTGACGTTTAAAATTTTATTTTTAGAAATTTTTTAAATCATAAAATTCAAAGGTTGGCGTGTACCTACATTTTATTTGAAATTAAATGAAAGAAATAAAATTATTTTGAGTTCTTTAAATCACAAAAATGAGAAAGAAGAAAAAAACATTTTAAATCGTTCAAAACTCAACAATAAATCAAAACGTAAAGCTCGCGACGATCCACATGAAAAGCAACATAAGATTTTACATAGTGCATTAGGTAAAAGAGATGTAAATACATAAAATATTACCGACACAATTCGTATTAGAAAAAATATTTTTTATGCACGATCAAGTACGATATTAAGCATTCGTATAATTCCAAAACTGCAAAACAACTTAGATGAATTACATATGATACTTACAAAATCAGATTAAATTAAAACTTTTATGAATGAAAATTTTTTATTAATAAATAATTCTGAAAACAATATTGTTGCAATTTGAACAGAGACGAAATTGAAAATTTTTAGGTCATTGTGAAATTTTGTATGTTGATGGTACGTTTAGGAATTTCCCTAAATCATTTTACCAATTATTTATTTTACATGGTGTTGAAAATTCAAATATTACTCAATTATTACTTAAATATTTTTATTTTTTATTTAAATATACGCCTCAACTACTGAGGTTATTGGCGTTTTTGAATTATTATATTTTAAAGTTTTTTACAAACAATTTTGATAGTAATACATGAAAGCTTATATTTTTTATAATAATTTTTGTGATATGATCAAGTATTTGTGTCATATTTTCTAGAATAGGTTCGTATCTTTGAGGATCTTAACAAGAGTTGATGCTCTCTTGGTTGGGCGTAAGCATTTTCCAAAGATTGTAGGGGAGCAAAAATTTATCTCTAGAGTCTTTCCTCAAGAGGCAGTCAGTAAGCAGGTGTTTTGCTGTTGCATGACGAGCAAACTCGTTATTTTCCTCTGCTCATTAGATGTTCGTGAGTGTATAGGGTGTTAACAATTCTTAATCTGTTGATTATGGTTTGATGTTTGCGTGGGAGTGATACGTCATGTAACCATAGGAGGGTGATTGAATTAATTCCTCTTTAATTTATGTTTATATTTTTTTATTAACGAGAAAAGCAACGGAAAGTAATACAAATTATTTTTACTAAGTTATTTATTAAAATAAAATAACTAAATTTGACATGTTCACCACATATGATATATATGCTAACAAGCAATAAATATATAAATTCCAATGTTTTTCCCAGAAGTGTTAAAGCATGTTGGTTTCATCCCGATCAAAATATTTGGAGGAAAATTCAAACTGTTGGCAAATTTCTGAAATTATAATTTGTTGGTTTGTCTTTTTTAATAAATATTTTGAAAATAATTATATTTCACCAAAAGGTATATTTGGCAACCGAGGATATTTTGAAATGGCCATTTTGGTGTGGTCATCTAGGCGCAGTCATTGATTTTTTTTAGACCCATATTTTTTAATTTCATTATATACTCGTATATATATATATATGATTCTAAGTACTTGAAAAAAAAATCCCAAATTACTTTTACCTATTGGATTTTAAATGTGTTAAAATACATTTTTATTGGCTGATGTATTTAATGTTTTATACATTTGGTGCAACAATTGAATTTATACTCATTGTAAGTTTTCAAATGTGGTCTAATCTGGTTTTTGCATTGACCTCTTCAATTGACAATATGAAGTACAAATTCAACTTCTTTAATTCATGCCAAAATTAACTTAAAAAAAGGATAAGTGACCGTGAAATTTTTACTCAAGATATGAACGTATGTACGTAGGTTTTTTTTATTTATATAACCATGATAAAACTAAGACATTTTTGGAGATTACGTAATATATATTTGTGTTAATCAATAATTTACACATTCGTTGAAACTTCTGTAGTACGTATTTATTTATATATATTAATTTATACTAGAAAAAAAAATGAACATGTACAAATATACTTAAGTATATGAACTTTGAAAATTGTACAGGTTATAAAAACTATTAATATCTATACTCACGATTCAGAAGTAGTGTGAACCGAATCGAATATTGTAATTATAGAAATTATAAATCGTGCAAGAAATACATTAGAATCATGTCACAAACGAATGTATAAGTAGCATTTCACAGGCAACAAAAGTATGTAAACATTTTAAATGTATGTTTATTTAATTAGGGAACATTTAAAGAAGATGAAACTCTTAAAAAAACGAACAAGAATAATAAGTTGTATTATACAAGCTGCACTAGAAGTACCAAAAAATCTAATAATTTTTATAATACCGGAAAGTTTTCAACAATACTCCCCATTAGAAAGTACCATCGAGCATAGTTTTTGTTACATGATAGAGAAGTAAGTCCTGATAGAATTTTAATTTTTGGTGGTTCTCGGAACAGAAACATTTTGCATCTATCAATGTGATACGCAGATGGTAGGTACTTTTAAAATCGCTCTACCACTTTTTCCCCAAATAGGGTCCACTCATAGAGTACGCACTTTTACCGAACATAAAAAGACGACTGCATCCAAATTGCATGCCAAAAAAAAAAAAAAAATGTCCGAATTACATGCCACGTCTTACAGGGGTTTGTCTGAATTGCATGCCACTTATTAGAGGGGTCTGTCCCAATTGCATGCCACGTCTCAGAGGTGTATGTCCGAATTGCATGCCGGTTCGATTTTAGCAATTTTTTTTTATTATTTATTTTTAATATCTTGGGATGCTGTATTTTATCAATACATTTTCCCTCTCATTTTGACAGACTTGGTACTGTCCGTGAATTCCACGAGTATGATTGAAAATGGATTTTTTTTTTGTGATGATTTAAAATCTAAATTTTAGATGATTAAAAATATTTATTTATATATGTAATATTTATTACATATATTTATTTTATTTTTTTAAATAAATAGCATTTAGTAAAACGGTTAATATTAAGGGTAAGAAAAAGGTATTGCAGTAGTAGTATTGTTTTATTTATTTTGTTATCGGCAACGCTATGTATGCTAACTTTTCCACATATTTAATTCTATTAATTACATTATTTTGAAATTTCGTCATCACTTTACTTATACATTTTTCTTACTTACTTAAACCTTTTATATCTTTTATTTATCTTACTTACTTACTATACTTATCTCTATCTTATCGATATAATAATATTATTATCTGATATTGAACATCATTAAATGTCTATACATACGTACATATACATACCTATAGCTTAAAAATTAAAATTTAAACATTTCTAAAAATAAGCTAAATGCTAAAGTGCCAAAACACATTGCAATTTTAAAAAAATCGACCAAACGCATGATGCTCCGTCATGCAATTCGGACATACACCTCTAAGACGTGGTATGCAATTCGGACAGACCCCTGCAAGACGTGGCATGCAATTTGAACAAAACCCTCTAAAACCTGGCATGGTATTCGGACGCACTGAAGAAGACATACCTATTACAAATAATTATGGATATGAAATCCTATTTAATATCTGTACAGATAGCATGCGATATTGAAAAAGCTGCTATTGATGCTTTTAAAAATAAATTTACCAGTGTTAAATTTCATGGATATTTTTCATACATCAAAAAATGTTAAATTATAAACGTGTGAATTCGATTTGTTTTCAAGATATAAAAACAGTGCAGGTTTTTTAATTATAGTGAAAATGGTTTTAGCGTTTACATTTATTAAAATAGAAAAACTAAGCAATGCATCGATTTACTAATCACCGAAACTCTTGATGAATTTTAGTACTTCTTTTGAATAGGTTAGAGGAATATTACACCCGAATGATAATAAGATACATACGACGACCTGTCCGTTTCCTTCCTTTGTTATGGAACATGCATAAGCCTGTCCTTAATAATAAAGACAAAACTAACTACAATTCTGAAGCAGCCAATAGATAGCTTAATTGACAAACGGGTGTGGAGCGTCCAACTTTATCTCTAGTTTGAAAAAAAAAAAATTTGGACGTAATGCATCTTAAAATCAATTAGAAGCTGGAAAAAGTCCCCCACGGGAAAAAAGAAATATATTAATAAAAATAAATGAATAAAAAACTTGTAAATAATAACAATTGTGACATAATTAATTTTTTTAGAAGAAATAATCCATAATAAAAACTGTTATAAGTTTATTTTAATTTAATTAAAATTTAATTTTTATTTAATTTTTATTTAGTAAGATCATTTATAAAGTTAAAAAATACAATTTACACCAATTGTAAAATAAATGTATAGAAATATTAAAAAGAACCGGATGGGCCTTGCTTTGCTGTACAGTTGGGGGTGGAGTGCACCTCGTTTATAGGATAGGTCATTATTACAATGGATTTGTTAAATTTGAATGCAATGATAGATATCTGATCTAATAAGATAATATTAATTATCTGAATTCTAAATTCTAGATGAAAACATTAGTTAAGCATAAATGTCTAGGCTATGAAAAAAAAAAAAAAAACTATTAGTATAAAAAATCATTAAAATGATTGGTGATTAATGGGCTCATGTCCAGAAATGTTTCAAAGGAGATGAAATTTATAAATGTGCAGTAAAGAGTCAATAAAAAAAAAAGAACCGGATGGGCCTCGCTCTGCTGTACAGTTAGGGGTGGAGTGCACCTCGCTTATAGGATAGGTCATTATTATAATGGATTTGTTAAATTTGAATGCAATGATAGATATCATTGTATACGAATAACGATTCTGAACGGAGTTAATATGTTTGTCTAGGATATAATACATTATTATTTATAAATATTGTAAAAAGTATATTTTATTTTGAAACGATAAATATATTTTTCAATATGGATGGGTTGGCAGTTGCATACAGCAACATAGTTTGTCAGTCTAGAATATTATACATTATATTATATTTTACATGTAATTTTATGTCAATATTCGCTGTTCAAACGCTTATAAAAAAAAATTGTGCCTATGGATTTTAATAATTTTTGAATGACATGAAGAACTACTTCTGTGGAATCTTCTATTACATTTTCAAGTATTTTGTAGGAGCCAAATTTTTTTTATCACCGATTATAAAAATAAAATGTAAAAAAATCGAATATTTTAAATGCCTATAAGTGGCTTAATCAATATTATATTTTGAAAAAAATATGACAAAAAGGAAATACCAATCTTAACAGCTGGTAGAAATTTCAAAAATCTGTGACTTATACTTTTTGAATTATAACAAATATTAAAAATCGTTTGAGAATAAATCGCTATTTTATACAATTTCGTAAATATTTAAATTTCAAACAGTCATAAAATTTTTTCCTCTAAGTACGGTATAAATTTTTTTAAAGATGTTTGAAGAGTAGCTTATAGATAACCTAGTGTTAAAATTTTGAACCTTAAGTATGAACAGAAAAAATTTTATGAATTTTTATCTACAAAATAACTTGCAAATTTTCGCAATTTTTACATATTTCGTATAAATTGGAACTTTGAGCACTTATAAAAAAAAATTGTGACTTACGATTTTAGATTTTTTTTTATCAGTTAAGGAAAAACTTATAAGAAACCTTGTATTCAATTTTCAAGATTTTCTGGCCGGCCAAAAAAATTTAATCGTTATTTTAAAAAAATTGAAAATTTCAATTGTCTATAAATAGCTCAATAAAAGTCAAAATACTTTGAAAATTAAACGGTGTATAGAGAACGCTAATCTTAACATTTGGTGAAAATTTCAAGTATTTACATCGATTAGTTTTTGAGTTATAGCAAAATTAAAAATTTGATTTTGTCGAAAACTGGTTTTGCGTAAAAACTCCCGTTTTTCCCTTATTTATTTAAGGTTTTTCCCGTCGCATTTAAAAAATATTGAAAATTTTTTACTTTTGACTTCCCATAGTACCAACTAGATTCACTTTACTTTTAGAAAAGTTGCTACATAAGCAAATCGAAGCATTTTTACTGCCAAAAAAGGTGTCGTCAGACACAAAAAAAAAAAAAATAAATAAAAAAAAAACACACATCATTGTAAAACCAATAGATTCCATCAATTCGTTCAGAATCTAAAAGAAAAATCCATGATGAAAAAAAAACAAAGAATAATATTGTGTGCAAATTAATTATAACTATAAATCAATTAATAAAATAGTGCGAAAAACATTGTGTACTAAACCTAATATATATTTTGATCACACACTGTAGTATAAATTTAAAACCACAGTAATTTATTATCAATGTAACACCAAAAGTGGATAAAAGTCAAAAAATCAATTAAATTAAAAAAAAAAAAATTATACTTATATGAAAAATTAAAGAAAACATGAATATTAAACTGGCAAGGTTTTGTTAGTTAACTTTCCTATAAAATCCAAATAGGTCATAATTTTATATTCATATTGATGCATAATTTATTTAATATACGAATAATATGATTTTCCACAGATTTAAAAAGTTTGTGTCTGATTTTAGCTAAGCATTTTGATGTAAAAGTCAATTAGTGCATTTTTTAAACTTTAAATATATTGGTAAATGTTTGAAGAATTACGAAGAGTAGAATGTTTTATTGAGTTGTGAATGAAACGATTCATAAATATTACTTATATACGTTAAACTTTCGGAAAAATCAGCTCATATTGATGGTAGAAACGCACAGCTTTGTAAAATGTAATCTTTTCCAAAAAACTTACAAAAATAATTTTATTATTGGTTATTAGATTTAATATCCAGGAGATCCTTAGAAAAAAACATTTTTGCACTTATTCAGGTTTTAAGAAAGATAACAGAAAACAGTTTTAAACTTGTATTTATTTAAATTTCTATTTTTTGATTTCATTTTAAAATTCTTACTTAGGACAATTGATTACTCCACATAGTTTGACATAAATGAAAGCTTTCACGTATGTAATACAGACCTATACCGAAAAAAACTAGCATGCAATTCGGTTGTTGACTAAAATTGCTATTTTTTTTTTGACTAAATAATAAAAATATAATATTATTTTTAACTTGAAGAATCAATTCATATAGTAATGAAAAAATAAAATATATCATTTATTTATATTATTATTTATTTATTAGCATGAAATACTAGATAGGTAAGGTTGATTTCATAAAAAAAAAAAATTATAATAAATATTGTTATATATTTTTATACATTTGTATGAATTCCTACCTGTTTGAAAAAAAATCATACACATACAATTTGTACCTGACTAAATAGACCGTGGACACAACTGGACCTTTTAATTCTCATGAGATTCGGATACACCGAGCGCAACTTGGATCTTGGTGACCCGATGATAAGGTAAATCTGAAATCCTATAAATATTTAAGTATTTATATTAAATTATTTATTTTTCAATACTGACTATTTAAAACTTTATTATTATAAAAAATGCTAAAAATACTCTTACTTGGAGTTAAAAATACCTTTCCATTTTACACCTGTGATTGACTCTTTGAGTCTTAAAGCCTCGATGTTAAAAATCACCATCCACCCTGATTTTTGCAACATTGCACGTAAGGCTCTAAAGTGTTATTATTTTTCGTGTTTCTGTCTATAATTTAAATTTTATTGATGTAATTTTTAAAACAAACAAAATTTATATTATGAAATTAATTGTGGCTACGAAAGTTAAATAAATTATTAAAAACGGATTATACGATGCAGTGAACATTGTGTCAATTAACAATATTATCGATCGTCGTTCAATGAATTTACAGTTGAATATAAAATGTCCTATATATTGTGACAGCTTTCAATAAAAATACGATACTCGTACTGTCGTTTTACTAAGACGTAAATATAATATTAGAAAATAAAAAGTGATGGATCGAGTAAATATGCGTCATTTTAAACTGTTTGCGTATTACGCGGAAATTCAAGACAGAATACATATTTTATTCTTATACGTTATATGATTACTATACTGCAATATAATTATCAGTATTTGAAATGATTTCGATGCATATATCTCTGAATAGTTAATACTTATTAATCATTGAGCTCGCAAAAAATTATAATTTCTTACACACGAAATGCATTATAAAATAAAAATAAAAATAAATATTTATTTTAGTTATAGACAGACTGGCAAGTACTTTATAGTTTTCACACACGTTTTAATTTTTTTTGTTTTGTTTTATGACGTGCATGTGGTAATGAGATTATTTCGAATTCTCGATGAAAGCTAAACGAAAACGATTTTCGACGTGAAAGAGAAATAGTATTTGTGTTTATTACAATGCATGGCATACGATTTTACTCCCCTCTTCCGACGGTTTCGTGTCTCGTCGGTATTTATGACCGAAATAAAGTAAACTTACACTTTGTAAAAAAATAAACTTGTAAATTTAAATGATACATATCGTGTTTGATGATAAAACATGTCTACTTATTACAATAACACGATATTTTACATACCACATTATTATATAGTAGATTACTGGGAAATTGTTGAAAATGGTATTATATCGTCCGGGGATGTCATAAATAATCATTGTTATAGAAATAAAAAAAATATACGTAAACATGTATGTAATATAATTATAATGATTTATTTTTATCTACTACACTGTAACAATGAAAATACTCTCTTTTTCGTGGCGGATACCGTTTTCCAAGATATTTTTAATTCCTCTTATTGTATTTCATTACGCCCATTCTACCGTAATAAAAAACTAAAAACATTTACCATTAGATTCCGGTCAAAAGTCTAAGAAGACATTCCGTGCGGAGGTACACATTTGTCGTGACATCACAATAAACCAAACGTTTAAATAGCAAGTGATGCACGAACAGTGTTCGTATAGGCCAATACGTGCGATTCGATTTCCAGGATGTAAAAAAGTGCGCGCGCACACTACCAGGTGTTTTGATTTCATTGCGATGGAAAACCAATAGATTATTACTGAAATGTGATTGTTTAGGACTCTTATTTCTTCTTTTTTTCTTCGGTTTTTATGTAGCCATAGTAAAGTTTCACTATAATACACTGTTATTACGACGACGAACCTAATCGTGACCGCTTGCTGTGCGTTCCGCGTCGATTGTTAACGTCGTGTTGACTGATTGTGCGGTAAAAGATTACATAGTGCTTGTGTACCGAAACTGACCACGACGCCAGCGGTTGTCACCGTAATAATACTATTATTTAAAATGGCAATAATAATGTCGTACGAGTGTCACTCGCGGAAACTCAACTGATGTAATATGTTTTGTGGTCGTGTATTATTTTAATAATAAAACGTCTCGTCACGCGCACATCTGCAACCTATGCATAAAAATAAAAAAAAAGGACGTTTTACCAGTAAACTGTAGAAATATAATGTGAAAAATGTTTTCAATTCAACTGTTCTACCATTCATCCGTATGTATTTTCACGAGAAAAACCAAAAGCACTATAATAGATCAATTTTGTTGTATTCATCGATATAGGTTATATTTTTCGTTTTTTGAAAATCAACTTTTACAATCACGTTTTCTGTACAACAAAACGTTCCATTTAACATCAGTTGGTATAAATATGTAAGAACAGCGTAAAGTCTATCGGATAATAATTCTTCGAAATATTTAAAATTTTTACAAAACCGGACGTGTTTCTCTCATTCAATAACGGAGTGATATGCCTCCGATATGAGAATAGTATTTCATAAAAAATGCATTTTATTTAGTTTCAAGATTATTATTACTAAAGAAGTACGATATTAAATTATTTCGGAGTAAAGTTTGGCCAGTATGTATTGTGGTTTTCAAACTTTTTTTCCCGTGGAGCCTTTATATTTCTGAAAAAGAATTAAGGAGCTCCGAAAATCAAGAATGTCTATTACACAACAATAATCAATTTTATGTTGAGAAAAATACAAGACTTAAAATTCTTTTTTAGTAGAAGTTCGAATTTTGTCGTACGATGTCGTGATAATTTGACCTTGAATTCATAAATTTATTTCAAGTTTTATGAAAATATCATCCAAGTAATGAAGTCGAAATAAGTAAATTTTTCAGTGAGTTGTAAATTAAATGGGCGTTAGATGAAAAAAAAACGTGCAATTCAAGTAATCATATCAAGGGTTTTCCTCGATAACCAAGAAATATATTAATATTTGAATTTAATTAGTTCAGATGTAGCCATGGAGCCCTAGGGCTACGCGAAGACTAGTTTGAGAACCACTGTTATACTCTAATTAATTATTTATTATTTATGGTAGTTTTTGCTTGTTTCATTAACCGTATAATAATGAAATAACGGATGTGACAATGCTCATTTGAATATTTTCAATGAAACGGAAATTGTTTGGCTTTTGAGTATTCTCATCGTAATACATGTTTAAATTTGTTGTTTCGTGTATGAAAAGGAATTACAAGTATATGCGATCTTTATTGGAAATAATATTTTTAGGTTTTCTGTTACGCTTTTATAGATTTAATTCACATCTAATTTCGTGTAATATTAAAAGCATTTCGCAATATCGGGAGAAATAATGAAAATGATTGGTATTCAACACATCAATATTTGATTAAAATTCGATTCAATTAATTTGCGTTTAAAGTAACGACAATATTTCAAGATGCGAAAATAAGTCCACACAATGCGCGTCTACATCGGAATTCAATAAAAATCTCTAATCAATATTAAAATATTATACGAATTTTTAACATTTACATAATTTAGCTTTGTTTAACTCTTTACTAATATACGAGTACTATACCAACCGATTAAAAATTAATTTTAACATTTTTTATTGTCAATAACTGTTTTATTTTTTTTTTTCAACCGATGTTTCATATTATCTTCTTAAACTACGATTATGCGGTAAAATTATGTTTGATTAACGCAGACTTTTAGAAAAGTTATTCTCAAAAAGCCTTTATTGTGTTTGCTTCAATATCTATCGATATCATTTAAATAATTATTTAATTTTTAATCATTTTTAATAATGCTACTCGTAGATCTATTGCGTTATTCTTTCCAGTATAATTCGCATCGATTGATATTGAAATTTCATATTATAATATGAAATAGACAAGTATAACGCGTTTCACCTATAATAACCCACATAATCGATAACAATTAATAGACTGAATAAAAAACGTTCCATAAATTATTAGTCAGATTCTTCTAACATTTTGAATCAAAAATCTGACAAAATAATAATAAATTATTTTGTCTGGTTTGTCATTCGTCAACTTGTCGTTTAACATAAATCTTTGCATCAGATTTTTCATTTAAATTTGTATTATAAAATTGAAATAGCGTATTTTGTTGTTCTAACTTACCATCAATGTAATCTTATAGATTTTTTGGAAGCCACGGTTTTACATTAACGCCCGATAAATTAAACACCCATTTTCAATAATTTTTTATGTGACTTGATTATTAACCACGTTTTCCGTATGCAGTATACCCATATAATTTATCTTAACTCATTTAATACTACAAGTTGTTGAAACAATAAAACTTTTAATAAGATTATTAACTACATCACGAATATCATATTTGTCTAGTTAGTTTCGTTTATGAGGGTTTACTGAGCAAAAAACTTTTTTGACATCCAAATAAATACCAACTATTAAATTCACTTTATTTAAATTTTAGATTCTGAACGGAGTGATGGAATCTATTGGTTTGACAATGATGTGTGTTTTTTTTATTTTTTTTTAAATTCTGAACGAAGTGATGGAATCTATTGGTTTTACAATGATGTGTGTTTTTTTTTTATTTATTTTTTTTTTTTTTTGTGTCTGACGACACCTTTTTTGGCAGTAAAAATGCTTCGATTTGCTTATGTAGCAACTTTTTTAAAAGTAAAGTGAATCTAGTTGGTACTTTGGGAAGTCAAAAGTAAAAAATTTTCAATATTTTTTAAATGCGACGGGAAAAACCTTAAATAAATAAGGGAAAAACGGGAGTTTTTACGCAAAACCAGTTTTCGACAAAATCAAATTTTTTATTTTGCTATAACTCAAAAACTAATCGATGTAAATACTTGAAATTTTCACCAAATGTTAAGATTAGCGTTCTCTATACACCGTTTAATTTTCAAAGTATTTTGACTTTAATTGAGCTATTTATAGACAATTGAAATTTTCAATTTTTTTAAAATAACGATTAAATTTTTTTGGCCGGCCAGAAAATCTTGAAAATTGAATACAAGGTTTCTTATAAGTTTTTCCTTAACTGATAAAAAAAATCTAAAATCGTAAGTCACAATTTTTTTTTATAAGTGCTCAAAGTTCCAATTTTTTCTTTAAAAAAATTTATACCGTACTTAGAGGAAAAAATTTTATGACTGTTTGAAATTTAAATATTTACGAAATTGTATAAAATAGCGATTTATTCTCAAACGATTTTTAATATTTGTTATAATTCAAAAAGTATAAGTCACAGATTTTTGAAATTTCTACCAGCTGTTAAGATTGGTATTTCCTTTTTGTCATATTTTTTTCAAAATATAATATTGATTAAGCCACTTATAGGCATTTAAAATATTCGATTTTTTTACATTTTATTTTTATAATCGGTGATAAAAAAAATTTGGCTCCTACAAAATACTTGAAAATGTAATAGAAGATTCCACAGAAGTAGTTCTTCATGTCATTCAAAAATTATTAAAATCCATAGGCACAATTTTTTTTTATAAGCGTTTGAACAGCGAATATTGACATAAAATTACATGTAAAATATAATATAATGTATAATATTCTAGACTGACAAACTATGTTGCTGTATGCAACTGCCAACCCATCCATATTGAAAAATATATTTATCGTTTCAAAATAAAATATACTTTTTACAATATTTATAAATAATAATGTATTATATCCTAGACAAACATATTAACTCCGTTCAGAATCGTTATTCGTATACAATGATATCTATCATTGCATTCAAATTTAACAAATCCATTGTAATAATGACCTATCCTATAAACGAGGTGCACTCCACCCCCAACTGTACAGCAGAGCGAGGCCCATCCGGTTCTTTTTTTTTTATGATTATACTTTATTGCAGTCGATAATGTGTTAGATAAAAAGATGTCTTGTAAAATATGTAAAAAGACAAAAAGATGCATTTTTATTATTTCTATTATTCTAATACCAAATTTTAATTACCAAAGCAGTGATTTTTTAAAGATATTTTATAATCACGCTTTTACACATTTTCATTTAAGGTTTTTGATAAAACATAAGTAGAAGTAAATTTGTTTTCCTTTGTTGAAATGCTCTACATATTTGGGATAATCTCAATGAAAAAGTTAAGTTAAATTTAAGATAATTATACGAGTATATCTATACTATATAGAAATTATGTACACATCTATAGTTATATTAAATATTAATTGTAATTAATTAGTTTACAAATGTAAAAAGATCTATTTTCTTTATAATTTATTTTTATTTTTTAATTTTTACTATTATTATTATACTTATTATTTTTTTTGTAAGATAATAATTTTTTGTTCGTGATATCGTACATTCACACATTCAATAACTAACTTATATTTATGAATGTAACTAAAATGGTTATAAACAAATTAAAAAACAGTAGTTAATAATAAAGAAACAATTATGTAAAATATCTTCTCATATAACTTGCAGATCTAAATTGTGTATAATTATAATACTAACGCTAAGACCGAGTTTTGCTTCGTCGAATCACTCCTCGGAAAGGACACCAATTAGGGAGTTGTGGTTGTATATTTAACATAATATTTTGACTTAATTCAAATTGTGTTGTAGATCATTATAATTATTTTTTCAGCTGTGTTATTTATGTTTGCAGCACTCGTCTTGTTCGCACGTCTTCTTAATCGCACAGAAAATTGCGGTTTCTGGTAATGGAACACGTCGTTAACTAGTTATAATCCTTTAAAGGATGGAAAAACGGGATAAAATCTTTTATAAAACCCATTTTATTAGACGTGTATCAAAATGTACGAATGCGTTACGAAATAACGTTGGTACGAATGAAATTTCCGGAAATTAAAGCTTTAAAGGTATCAGCTGAAATATCATACTGCAGATAATACATTGATGTTATGAGGAATCGGTGTATATTTAAATGTTACTCATATCATTTTCTAAAAATGTTATAAGTTATTAATTTATTAACAGAATTGGTGAGTTTCGGTAATATAGCGGATTACAATAATAATATAAAGTTTCTATTATTATTATCTATATCTATAAAACTCGAAAATTGTTTCTGTTTATGTCCTTTATATATTCCTAAACTACTAAATCGATTTTGATGATATTTGGTACAGAGATACATAAGATCTTGGCGAAGAACTAGGGTACCTTTTGTCGCGAAGAAAAGGAAAGGGAAGCATCAGTACACCTGTTAAGGCCCTAAAGAACATTTGTTTTTTTGTTGTTGCTATAACAACTGAAAAAATAGAAAGGAATCTCATTGTCACACATCTCAGTTGTCCACATACAAAATGGTGAACGTGTCTATTTTACTGAAAATAATTTTTAAGAACAACTATCTTCTCCTCCAAAAATGACATTCACTGCTTTATTTGATTGTATGGTTAATATTTACAAATTATAATACATTAAAAATTATAATTTTAATTATTATTACGAATGATTTGCACATAAAATGGCATAGTTTCTACAATGAATAACACTCAATAGAAGATAAACATTCACAATTTTCTCATTGAACAAAGGCAGGCAATCAAATTATAATTAAATAAAAAAAATTAATTTAAAAAATTAAATCTATTAAAAAATAAAAATATATATATCTTAAAAACAACAAAATATATGAACTTGAAATTTGACATAGTGGTTTCTTCAATAATATAGACGTGCAATAAGAAGGGATTTTAAAAAATATAGGTACCGACATAGAAGGTTCCATGATAAAAAAATCGGGTAATTCAGCTAGTATTCTATTATATTGTAAAATAAATAGTAATAAAACAATACTCGTCGTTTATATTATGTTATAGTAAAACAAGTACTATTAGGAGTATGATTTATTTAAATATAATTATAACAAATGTGATCAAAAAAGAGTTCTTAATTTAAAGTTATCAAATCACATATTATTTTACATTATACATATCATACCAATGGTATGAGTAGTAAAAATGTGTAGGTAAGTCGTAACTAGTTATATTATTCAAAAGCAAGCTGTATGATCTTGTATATTATGAAGATTTCTAGTCGACCACACGTGCTCGGTGAAGCTGAAACAGCGAAGGTTCGCAGAAGTGATACATGTAAAGAGCTTTACCGGTTTACTCATTAGCTAAGTAATGAGTTTTACAAACATTACAAATATCTAATGATACCATCGCACATGGACAAATGATAACAGTAAGTATCGAATAATTATGATAAATTCTGTTAGTCGATGTTTGGTGGAGTACTATAAAGACTGGATCAGTTAAATCTATGAGTTTTTTTTACATGATTTGAAGCAGTTATACGCGACCTGATATGGAATGCAAATATGCCATTGCAGCTCTTTGAACTTAATGTCTTTACGATTATCTAACTTAGAAAACATGGAAATTTAAGTCAAAAAGAAAAAAAGTATACCTTCATAGGCTGTATAACGCGAGTGTTATTTTTTCAACGACTACCATAACAGGATTTTGATGAACTCAAGGGCTAATAAGATTAATAAAAAGAAAACTAAATCAAACACATAGCATAACTTTGACCGTGTAGCTGTTGAGACATAATGTCATGAACATGCTATCATTATGCTATAATAAATAATATCATTATCAGGAAGTAGGGAAAATACAATTTGTTGATAGAAAAATCGAAAAAAATGATATTTTAAATAATATAATCTATTTTATATAATGGAATATTATGATTTTTGCATAGGTAAGCAAACATGTAAATTAAAAATTAAAAAGTATATATTTCAAATAGAATCAGACTAATAACTAAACAACAATAAAAAAACGGTTGTATCTAAATAAATAAAGAATTATGATGAATATTATACAATACAGATACGTATAAGAAAAACCAAATAATACATTATTTATATAATATATAAATATATATATTTTATTGTATTTTTTATTTATATATTTTAATCTTAGTAAAATGACTGATTTCGTTTTAAAATAACTACTAGAAAGATCAAAGCTATCATAAAATGTAAACAAATTGTATTAGTTAAAATTAACGCTCAAGATTAAACAAAAGAATTTGTAGTACACATTTTGTACCATAATTAGTTTTATAAGGATCTAAAAATAAGTCTGAATTACATGCATTTTGATATGAAATTCAAATATTAATTTCATATAACTCAGAACATATAATATTATAATTAATAAGATTAAAACAAACATTAATTCAGTTAATTTGCGTTAAATGAAAAGGAGAACAAGGCTAATATAATCTTGATCAAGATGGAAGGTGTCCCTAAATAAAGAAATATTTGATATAAACGAACTGCTTTTTACAATTTTGTATGAAACATTTTCTACGTCATTTATGTATATAAAATATTTGTAAGACCAAATTGCGGGAAAAAAATCAAGGTTAGATCTAACTAAATAAGTATATAAGATTTTTAAATAAAATTGATTTCTTAGATTCTATTAATAAATTTTAAAATCTAAGAAGATTTATCAACTATAACTTTATGGTTTATTTTAAAAGAACCATTACTTTCCAAATACGAGTATTACATATACATGAATCTTTGATTATATTCTTTCAAAATAGAGAACTACTCGTAAGTTCAATTTTATATTTAAAAAAATTTGATTTTTTTTAAGTAAATGATATTAAATGATATTTATTTATATTTAGCGGTTATAAATTAATACTATTCCGTAAAAAAAAATGTATTATGGCTCAAATTAAGAAAACTAGAATAATTCTAAACTCTTTTGCATCATCATTAAATAATATAATTTTTATAAAACTATCAAGGACTAGTAGGAGATCGTTAATAAATATTTAAAATAGAAAAGGACCTTAATGTCTGTTTTGAGGAACACTTGATAAGATAAGATATTTATCTGAGACATGACACACAATCTTAACTACTTGAGTGCCATATGAAAAATAAGAATATAAACATTTTAAAAAGTTTCCATCTATACCATGATTTTTTATTTTATAATGCAGTAATTTATCATATGCTTTTTTATATCTGTGTATACTTGATTTGTTGTATTTAACTGAGAACTATGATCAAGAGCTTTTACAAGATAATTATGATATAACAATAAATTCATTTGAATCGACGAATGTTATGGTACAAGATCATAATAAGAAAAAATAAATAAGATAATTTCTTTGAATGAATAGCTTCAAACGTTTTTAACAAAATTGACAATTTAGAAATCGGCCTATAGTTTTCACTTGATTTAAGAACGGGAGAAAAAAAAAATTTCTTCAAAGGAAGAAAAGTTTCATTGAATAATGAAAAATTAAATAAATATTGTAATGGTTTGACGAGAATTTGGTTAAACATTTTAATAATAATGAGTTCAAATATCATCGCATTGTTTTTAATCGAACCAAGAAAATCTAAAAATTGCATATTCATAAATAATAAATTAATATCAATTATTTTCATGTCATCGGTAATTAAATAATTCATAATTATTATAATTTAAATTATTGTTTGTGAATACTGAAGAAAAATATTTATTTAATAACTTTACAGTATCGTCCATATTATTAGTAGAAATATTATTCAAAAATATTATAAAGGGAATATTAGAACGCTTAAATCTCAAAAAATTAATATATTTTCAGAATGCTTTTGGATTATTATTAATATTGTTTTTAATTTTTAACAAATGATTTACTTTAACTTGAGTAGATATTTATTTGCAATCACATCGAATATTAGGTAAATATAAGTAATTTGAATGACAGATGGTAATTTTATACTTTTGATGTGACTGTTTTTTTTAAATTTAATTTGATTTTTTTATTTAAGATTAGAACAATATAAACTGTGTAAATTATATTAATTTAATTTAATTTTAGAAAGAAATAAATCAAAAAAATGGGTTAGAATTTAATTTAGTTCAAGAGCTGCCTCATCGACGATAAGATTTTTCAAATTAGTCATTAAAATTATAAACAATACGACTTAGATTATCTGATAAAAGTTTAGGTGTTTTAATGGATAGAATAAAGTCTATTAGTGGATGATAAGAATCAACTAACAATGTAAGTAAGGAACCTAGACGATTAAATCTACGAAATAATTAATTATTAATTAATAATTATTAACTTGTTTTAAATTGAAGTAATATATTAACTGATTATTGCACTGGAATTTGGATTATTAATTAGTGTATAATAATTGCAATAGAAGGCAGACACATTAAAGTCATTAATAATAAAAATATGAATTATTAAATGAACAAGAACAATATTTTTGACGAATTCGCAGTATTTAAATATATATTTTAATGGGTATTAGGAAGAATGTAAATACAACTTAACTATAATTTTACATTATTATAATTAATCGATACGAATAATTTATTAATAACAAAAATAGTATCAATAACAATTCGTGTGTATTCAAAATTATTTCTGATGGTCAATAAAACTCCACCTTATTTACCATAAATTTTATTAGCTCTAAATATGTTAAAATGTTCAATGAGTATTCAATGTTCTATGAATTATAGATTAGTGGTGCGCAACCTAGGGGTCGCGACCCCTAAGGGAACTGCCAATAATTTTACACCAAATGAAAACGTATATTATATAGAAATTTTATTTTATATTTTATTTTATTTTATTTAACTTTATTTTTGTACTTTTTTTTTATATTTTTGATCAATTGAATTTAAAAATATATATAAATTGCCTAAAATTAACAATTTAGTTTATAAGAATACAATTTTTGTGTACAGTAAATAAGAATATTTTATACAATCGCATAAGGTTGGTAAGGAGGAGGTTGCTATAGCAAAATAAATAAATTTGAGAGTCATGGATTAAAAAAAATTGCACACTGGTGTTCTAGATCATTAATAGTATTATTTAACCAAATTTCAGATAAGAATAGTAAGTCACAGTTTCAATTATTAATAAAATTACGAAAAAACTAAAGTTGAACCGTGAGATCTCTTGTATTGTGATATAATTAATTTAGTTTAAAACAATTTGAAAATAAGATTGAATAGAGACGATTCCCCAAATTTTTCACAACACCTTTAATGAACATGATCGTTAAATCCATTTCATCTTTCGAAGTTCGTTGATTTAACTTTTCACATAATTTCTTCATAGCGTCTCTTTAGTACAGAGTCCGATTAGTACTTATATTAATTGATGATAGATTTAAAAATACAATTTTATATTGTAATTAAGGACGTTATTTTCGCTTGTAAATAGATGAATTCATAGTTACAATATCTGAGTAGGTATTGAAACATAAGCAAAACAAATAAAATCTCGTTTTAACAATAATTAATAATTTTATTAATTCAACAATGATACAGGCAGTACAAAAATATAGGTACAATACAGGAATTTTATCGTATTTATCTTATGACTGTTAATATTGTATTTTAATGCAGACTTGAAAATTGTAACACTTAAACTGACAATTGTATTGTTATAAAATATATTTATTTTTCTAAAGTAAATCCCACAACAAATTAAATCAGAAATCGAATTAACTTCATGTAATTACGCATCATTTTTCTAATTATGATCTAGACATTGGTTTCAGACATTTTTTTTGGGGAGGCGAATTTAGGAGCTTTTTTTATTTCAGCGTAGCATTTATAATCATATTATTTTATTCTCATGATTGAAAATTCATTCTTTATTTTAGGTTTAGTAAATAATCATATTTTTAGTTTTTTTAAAAACTGTTTATGGTTAGTTTTACTCTACTTCGAAGAAAATTTTTTCATTTTATTCATTATTTACACAATTCAATTAAATCAAGAAAACAATTTTGTCCAATAAAGTAATCTACCCTTCTACATTTTCGTTTGTTAGATATTTTTACCCTTTCTATGTACTGGCTACAGTGAACCGTAATTTAGTCATTTCGAACTCATGTAGTATTGAAAATAAGTTTTTAATAACCTACTTGTGTACATTTAGGAAAATTCCTTTAACAATATTTATTTCCAAATATTTCAATCCTACATTACTAAGATTAGGATAAACACACTTCTGAATTCTGAAATATACTTATTAAATAGGAACAGCATGTATTAAAATTTTCCAAATTCACATTAGTTTATGTATATTTTTGTGAAACAAAAATTAATACAATTTAATTAGTTAAATGCTTGTCTAAATTTAATAAAAGGTTTGAACAAGATTATTAGATTATTACTAATTACTTAAATTTGTATCTAATACCTTGAATAAAAATGAATAAGTTGATTTGAAAACATTTACTATTGACTAAAAATGTATAATAAATAAATTTAACATTTATAAATTATTGTGTAATAATTTGAAATTGAAATAAATCTAAAATATTCATTTTTATAAAGAATTTATAATAATGTGTGACTAAATAATATTTATATATTATATATGCAGTAAAACTATGAATAATTTATGATTTGAAATATTCAGTTTAAAAATACAGAAAATTGCATGATTACACAAACAGATTAATGTATTCAGTAGTTAATAATATAAAACAGATACAGACATTTAATAATAATAATTAATAATTAAAATAACTAATATTTTATATGATATACTTATTTTATAAATTTTAAATTATTAAATTAAATGCAAATTAATTGCACACATTTACCTAACATACAGCTAAAAAAAATCTGTATAAGATTTTAATGTGACACTTAATTATATTTATGTCGTTTGTAAAGATCTTTAAAAAAAAAATTTAACATAAAATTACCCAAGTGTACATAACATATATTTGTTATTTTATATAACTATTTTAATAACATTTGATTGTACTTTTATAATAAATATAATGTGTAACGATAATCATTATATATATAATAATGTACCTATATTATATAATATGTACAAACACAATTGAACCATTTGGTGGTTTCGAAAAAATGCAGTGTTTGGAAAGAACGCCGCTTAGTCACGCGTTCACGTTTATATCTTGTGACAATACGCGAACGTTAATAACTTTTTTCTAGTAGAATGTGAACGTGAATGACGTTTATATTTTTAATGAATTTGAATGATTTGTAGGGCGTTCAAATTTATTTACCATTTTAAAAATTGTTGTATAAATAATAAATATTGATTATAATGTGTTTATGATAAGATTTTGAACGTAAAATAAAATATATTAAATATATTTTGTAATAGTCCTATTTGTACAAAATGCAGGTTAGGTTAGGTTGGGGTGATTCGTAAATGTGAAATAAAAATATTTGAATGAATGGCCAAATTAACGCGTTCACTTTTTTATAGACCTTGATCGTAACGTATTGACTTAAAAAAAATTTACTTGAACGTTCATGAGTTCCTTTTTTATATTTTGGACGTGAATACTGAATAAATGTAATCAATTGTAACTGATGGTGAATAATCTATGGTTGGAAAAAATTTTGGTTTTATTGAATTATTACTCAAAATCTAATATGAGTGTTCCTGTAATACATTCCATTATTCACCAAGAAGGGTTGTAAAATAATGAAGCTAGATGATGTTATGAATACTATATTTAAAATTATTATACTCATTAGATAAGGCCAGTGTAATTTTATTAAATATTTGGAAGAATTTGATTACGAGTTTGATGTTATCATAAGCAAACTGATATATTACGTTTGATATAAGTTGAGGAAAGTGTCTCGAACGTTTTTTCGGTTTGAGAAAAGAAATAATAAATTTTCTTAAAATGAATATTACAACTGATTACTTATTTTGAAAATCAAATGGTTAGTAAACAATCTCTATTGTTCATAGAATTTTCATTTATATTTCTCAATATTTAAATAAAAGAAACATAAAACTTTAGTATAGAAAGCAAACAATTAATCAAATTATTGGGTTTTTAGATGGGTCCAAAAAAAAAATTGGTAGTGTTTAAAAGTGTAACAGTCGAAAAGAAATTAATACATTTTTTATTGAGAAGTTATAAAAGCAGAATTTGATGGTGAACTTAATTTTGAATATTGAATTTCCCATTTAGACAAATTAATTGTAAAATTCGAAAGACGATTCGAAGAAATTGAACTCAAAAAGTTATGCATCATAAAATAAAATAATTTAATAATCCTATGACAGTTGAAATTGAAAGGTTTCATTTCAACTAGAGTTATATGAGTTGCAAACAGATCCACGTTACACATTTAGAAAAGAGATTGATGTGTTATTCTGGAAAACATTAGCAGTTGAAATGTATCAATTTTTACGAGATTTTGCATCGAAAATGTTTTCTTTGTTTTGTACGACTTACATTTGTGAATATAATTTTTTCAAATATGAATCATATCAAATCAAAGAACATAAATCACTTTACAGATAAAACATAAAGTCATCTATTACGTACTTCCGATTCAGAATTATAAGTTGATTTTGCTGAACTATCATCTGTAACTACATACCCTCAGATCTCATATTAACAAGTTATAAAAATAAAATTATATAAAATTAATACTAATTTTAATATAACCTTTATTTTACTCTTGCCTGATTTTAAAATGTTATGAATAAACCCTCTTGTTACTTTGAAATATGACATCTATATACGTATTTCACATATGATTTTTATACATCATAAAATGTATTTCTTAGAATATCTATCTATAGACGTTTTATGCTTGGGATAAATTGTACATTAATCAGATATAAGTATTATACAAACATAAATTTATCGAATTTTCACTTTGATAGTATTATGGGTAAAAATGAACGGAATTCTCGTATGTTAGAAGTTTTTTTTTGTTTTTATATTTTTCTTAAAATTATAAAATCCATGTATACACTTTTTGATATATTTACATTATGGTAGGTGGAGGTATGCTCACATGCCTACATTCAAAAATTATAATATACGTAAAACAATATTAATGAATGAAATATACTCGTATGTGTGACAGGTACTCCAGTAATTGTTAAGGCCAGATATTATTTAAATATAGGTAAATAAGTAACGTTTTTCATAAAAAGTATATAAACGTTTTTTAACAGCGGATAGCACGCAATATAACGATTATGTAAAGCAATATTGATCGTGGAAATTAGTGTTTTCTGTGTAAGTATAGTTGGTACTTTTAATTCGATTCCGCCGTGGGATAGATTTAATTATTCCATGATTTCACCAACCGAATTTATTAAAATTACATAGACAACACTATGATTTGTACGATAAATATTGGTTGGCGTAATATCATTAAGCACTGTTACCGTAGTAGAATCGTGTTCGGCGTGGTGCATGATTTTAATGCAAAACAGCTGCTCTGTTCAAAACTTATAGGTACAGCGGTGGCATAGCAATACACGAATCCGTAGCAAATATTAAGGGTAAACTGTGATTCGGTTATAGGTCGTCAAGGGTTAACAGCCGTGTACATATGCGAATCTGAAAAGTTATTTTATTTCAAAATATTCAAAATAATATGTCATTACACGAATAAAGTACACGCGTGTTGCGCTACTAGGTTCGAATTCTGAAAGCAAGGGTCAGTTATTTAAAAAATGTAATTGACATTATATCTGCTACTTATAGGAACATTTTTTTGCAAGTATCAACCACAAATCAGATTTAATCAATCTATGGGATGAATAGTATGATAGTATGATGTACTGCAGCCATACATAAATTGCGTAAGGGTAACCTAAGGGTAATGCTCTATTGTTTATCAATAAATTTTACTAAATTACTATCGCTAGACGGAAAAAATTTAAGGATTTACTATTGCCTCACCGCAGGTAATAAATTATTAATTTATTATTATTACAAATAATTATTTCTTTAAAAATCAAAATGAAAGCTAGAATAGATATTATGTTTTTTCTTAAAATGAAACTCGTAGGATAATTTATGGAATGAAAACGCCTTTAGAATTTATTAGAATTTACTAATTTGTCTAAAATACTAAATTGTTATATGTACGTAAGTTACGCGTACGAAATAGATTTTTAAATATATTATTGAGCTAATACTCGTATATGGTATTTAAAATGTTTTTATGTATTATTCATACTGATTCATTATTTTACTTGACTACAGCTATTCACATTTTAAAAATTAAAAATTATAAATATTAGGTATAGTATATGAAATACGATTATGTGGTTTGTAAGTTTAATGTCTACATTATCGACATATCTTTACATAGCATTATATTTTGTGTTTACATAAATGTTATAGATTTTATAGCTTCATAAGTGTAAACAAAATCACTAGTAAATTTATAAACTTTATAAAAATAAAAAAAAAACCAAGGAAAATAAAAACACAGATACGGTGTTGATGAAAATTCCTTGAAATCTTAGAAATTGTTTTTTAAATATTTATAGTGAGGATTGAAGTTTGCTAATTTCTTGGAAAGCGAAGCTTGTTATATAATTTTATACTTGAATTATTAAATGTATTTAAACACAATATTTATTACCAGTTATCACGCATCGGCCTTCAAAATGTAGGTACTGTAATGTTATTACCGTAATCATTATAATTATTATAATTATTTAATATACATTACATTTTTAAACTTAATCAAAGAAATTAGTGAGAGGTAAAAAGGGTTTTTTAATTTCGGAAGTCTATTTTAAGTTTTAAAATCACTAGCTTTTATTAAGTAACTTAACGTTCCAACATTCCTAAAATGTCCAAACACTTTTCTATAAAAAGATTAGTATAAAACATAATTTAGTTTGTTTATGGTGTGCTATGTATATATTTTATGTGAAAATATTATAAAAAAAATCACAGCTAGTTTACTATAAAATAGTTGGTTGATAATTATTACGCTGAATAACATATTGTAAACATTATTTTAATTGTTATCATATGTTTAAGAAAGAATATAATTACGATACCGTTATATAATTCTTGTACTATGTTATTGAGATTTCGTGTATTAAATAATTTTTTTTTTATTTTATAAGATAATTAGATTCACCAAATTATGGTGATTATAAATAATTGTATACCAACGCATACGATGGCGAAGAAAACCAATTTATTCGACTCTGTTATTGAATGAAAAATATTTATAAATTATGTTTCAATCGAACTAGATAGTAACCGAAAAAAACATTTTCATATAATGATTATCAATTACATTTTTTTGCAGATTTAAAATTTTTCTTTTATTGTCATCTGGCATTCTTTATTTTTATTAGCTACTAGTGAGCATTTGGAGTATCATTATAACCTATCAAAATAATTACTATAATATTTATTGCGCAGTATCATAATATATATTAAAAAAAAAAAAGTAAAAATATATTGATCTGAATATAAGTTATTGCATTTCTTAAATCCATGCTGGACACTTTGTATAGTATTTATTTTTAACTTAAAACATAGAACATAAATATTATTTCCACGAAGTAGTATTGGTTATACAACTAGAACACCGAGTGCGCTATGAAATAATACACCCGCATGTGTTGCCTTTGTCTTACAAACGTACAATATAACAAATCTGCGTCCAGTAGAAGTAATTTCGTGTTGTTAGCTTTCAATATTATTGTAAACTGACCGATATTAAACTTCACATTATCTATTGCTTTTCGTCAGTTTCTAAAGATGTTTTTATTTTTAAATGAGGGATGAATTGAAAGTAAATACAATGTACAATATACCGAGTTATTTTTGTAAGTAGACTTACTGATAATTATCTATTTTAGTGGAAATTTCGATGGTTACGATAAAAATGTATTGTTCAAATACAGACAATTTTGCTCAGGTTAATAATTAAACACATTCGAATATCTCACCAAAAGTTCCAGTACAAATTTGACTTAAGCTATATCAAATATTCCAAAAAAATTACCTGAATAATTATTTGAGTAAAACAAATATTACTAACAGTTGAAAATTAAAAGTTGATTTTGACACAAAATACTCATTGAGATGTAAAAAAATTATATTTATTAAGAATATATTTTTTTAGTGCGCATAGATTTTCTAAAATCTGAAATTAAAAAAAGAACCGGATGGGCCTCGCTCTGCTGTACAGTTAGGGGTGGAGTGCACCTCGCTTATAGGATAGGTCATTATTATAATGGATTTGTTAAATTTGAATGCAATGATAGATATCATTGTATACGAATAACGATTCTGAACGGAGTTCATATGTTAGTCTAGAATATAATACAATGTTATTTATAAATATTATATAAGTATATTTTATTTTTAAACGAAAAATTTAGAAAAACCGAAAATTTAAATTGTCTATAAATAAGTCAAAATATGTTAAAATACTTTGAAATTTTAACCATGTATAGAAAACGTCAATATAAAGATTTAATGATAATTTCAAGTTGTTGCGGTTTTTCGTTTTTGAGTTAAGGCATTTTAAAAAAACCGATATCATTTGTCAGTCTAGAACATTCTACATTATATTATATTTTACATGTAATTTTATGTCAATATTCGATGTTCAAACGCTTATAAAAAAAAATTGTGCCTTTGGATTTTAATAATTTTTGAATGACATTAAGAACTACTTCTGTGGAATCTTCGATTAAATTTTCAAGTATTTTGTAGAAGCCAAATTTTTTTTATCACCGATTATAAAAATAAAATGTAAAAAAATCGAATATTTTAAATGACTGTAAGTGGCTTAAAAATCAATATAACATTTTGAAAAAAATATTGCATAAAAGAAATACCAATCTTAACAGCTGGTAGAAATTTCAAAAATCTGCGACTTATACTTTTTGAATTATAACAAATATTTAAAATCGTCTGAGAATAAATCGCTATTTTATGCAATTTCGTAAATATTTAAATTTCAAACAGTCATACAATTTTTTCCTCTTAGTCCGGTAGAAATTTTTTTAAAGATTTTTGAAGAGTAGCTCATAGATAACCTAGTGTTAAAATTTTGAACCTTAAGTATGAACAAAAAAAATTTTATGAATTTTTATCTACAAAATAACTTGCAAATTATCGTGATTTTTACACATTTTATACAAATTTGAGCATTAAGGGTTTATAAAAAAAAATTGAGTTAACCGATCACCGATATTTTTTAGTTACGATAAGTTTAACTTATTATAAACCTAGTATAAAATTTTCAAGAGTTTTCGCTCAACCAATTAAATTTTATAGATGTTTAAAAACAAAAATTTTACAAAAATCGAAAATTTAAATTGTCTATAAATAAGTCAAAATATGTCAAAATACTTTGAAATCTTAACCATGTATAGAGAACGTCAATATAAAGATTTGGTGAAAATTTCAAGTTGTTGCGGTTTTTCATTTTTGAGTTAGAGCATTTTAAAAAAAACCGATATCTTTGTCAGTCTAGAATATTATACAGTATATTATATTTTACATGTAATTTTTTGTCAATATTCGCTGTTCAAACGCTTATAAAAAAAATTTGTGCCTATGGATTTTAATAATTTTTGAATGACTTTAAGAACTACTTCTGTGGAATCTTCTATTAAATTTTCAAGTATTTTGTACGAGCCAAATTTTTTTTATCACCGATTATAAAAAAAAAAAATGTAAAAAAATCGAATATTTTAAATGCCTATAAGTGGCTTAAAAATCAATATAATATTTTGAAAAAAATATGACATAAAGGAAATACCAATCTTAACAGCTGGTAGAAATTTCAAAAATCTGCGACTTATACTTTTTGAATTATAAAAAATATTTAAAATCGTTTGAGAATAAATCGCTATTTTATGCAATTTCGTAAATATTTAAATTTCAAACAGTCATAAAATTTTTTCCTCTAATTCCGGTAGAAATTTTTTTAAAGATTTTTGAAGAGTAGCTTATACATAACCTCGTGTTAAAATTTTGAACCTTAAGTATGAACAGAAAAAATTTTATGAATTTTTTAACTACAAAAAAACTTGCAAATTATCGTGATTTTTACATATTTCGTATAAATTGTAACTTTGAGCACTTATAAAAAAAAAATTGTGACTTACGATTTTTGATTTTTTTTTATCAGTTAAGGAACAACTTATAAGAAACCTTGTATTAAATTTTCAAGATTTTCTAGGCAGCCAAAAAATTTTTATCGTTATTTAAAAAAAAAATACTTAAAAATATTGAAAATTTCAATTGTCTATAAATAGCTTAATAAAAGTCAAAATACTTTGAAAATTTAATGGTGTATAGAGAACGCTTATCTAAACATTTGGTGAAAATTTCAAGTATTTACATCGATTAGTTTTTGAGTTATAGCAAAATAAAAAATTTGATTATGTCAAAAACTGGTTTTGCGTAAAAACTCCCCGTTTTTCCTAAATTTTTTTATAGTTTTTCCCGTCGCATTTAAAAAATATTGGAAATTTTTAACTTTTGACCCCCCAAAGTACCAAATAGATTCACTTTCCTTTCAGAAAAGTTGCTACATAAGGCAATCGAAGCATTTTTACTGCCCCAAAAACGTGTCGACAGACACAAAAAAAAAAAAAAAAAAAAAAAAAAAAAACACACATCATTGTAAAATCAATACATTCTTCACTCCGTTCAGAATCTAAAAAAACACACATCATTGTAAAATCAATACATTCTTCACTCCGTTCAGAATCTAAAAAAAATGTCCGAATTACATGCCACGTCTTACAGGGGTTTGTCTGAATTGCATGCCACTTATTAGAGGGGTCTGTCCCAATTGCATGCCACGTCTCAGAGGTGTATGTCCGAATTGCATGCCGGTTCGATTTTAGCAATTTTTTTTTTATTATTTATTTTTAATATCTTGGGATGCTGTATTTTATCAATACATTTTCCCTCTCATTTTGACAGACTTGGTACTGTCCGTGAATTCCACGAGTATGATTGAAAATGGATTTTTTTTTTGTGATGATTTAAAATCTAAATTTTAGATGATTAAAAATATTTATTTATATATGTAATATTTATTACATATATTTATTTTATTTTTTTAAATAAATAGCATTTAGTAAAACGGTTAATATTAAGGGTAAGAAAAAGGTATTGCAGTAGTAGTATTGTTTTATTTATTTTGTTATCGGCAACGCTATGTATGCTAACTTTTCCACATATTTAATTCTATTAATTACATTATTTTGAAATTTCGTCATCACTTTACTTATACATTTTTCTTACTTACTTAAACCTTTTATATCTTTTATTTATCTTACTTACTTACTTACTATACTTATCTCTTACTTATACTTATCGATATAATAATATTATTATCTGATATTGAACATCATTAAATGTCTATACATACGTACATATACATACCTATAGCTTAAAAATTAAAATTTAAACATTTCTAAAAATAAGCTAAATGCTAAAGTGCCAAAACACATTGCAATTTTAAAAAAATCGACCAAACGCATGATGCTCCGTCATGCAATTCGGACATACACCTCTAAGACGTGGTATGCAATTCGGACAGACCCCTGCAAGACGTGGCATGCAATTTGAACAAAACCCTCTAAAACCTGGCATGGTATTCGGACGCACTGAAGAAGACATACCTATTACAAATAATTATGGATATGAAATCCTATTTAATATCTGTATCTAAAATGGATAATTTAAGCTTAAAAAATGGTGAAAATTGGTCATTTATGATTAAAATAAATACTGATCATATTAAAAGTGGGTTTAATATATTTTAAACAATTATTCAGGGTATTTGTTAACATTTTACAATATTTAACTACAATAATGTTTACATATTATTATCTGAATATGGTAAAGTAGTTCTAATTTTTTTACATTAATTTTATTTACATTTTACAATATACAACATATTTATTTATATTCTTATTGCTATATATTATTTAAATTATTATGATTTTTATTGTTTATTATAAGTATAGTTTTGTTTATTTCATTTAACTATTTGTTAAACATTGAAAAATTTGCCATTTCAAAATTCATTACTAGCATGTCAGTGTTTTAAATTTGATTAATAAACGATTATTTATTTTTTTAATTCGTATTAGTTAACTGTTTCTGACGTACTGAGCTTCAAGTCTTCTTCACGGGAGGGGGGATCAGATTTTGTTTTATGGTTGGGTTTAAACGTATTATACTCGCGTTTACAACGTAAATATAATTGAATAGGTAGTCTTAGAAAATAAATCTTGTTTCATATTCGTATTCATAGCCTTACAGATGACAACAAAAATTTAAAAACGCAGTGTTTATTTTATAGTAGTTAATCTCTCTTACGGTTTGTAATGATAATGATTATTTTTCGACAATAATTGAGGTTTAAATTGAATGTGTAAAAATAATTTTTCCAATAGTTAAACTTGAATCAAATTGTTCTGTATTTTTCATATAGTATTTGAATACTAGTTGTCTAGATAAATAATTATTCTCGAATTCGACGGGCATTCAAAATAAGGAAATATTAGAAGGTTATTTTATACTTGTGGTTTCTAGATGATTTTGAAAAAAATATTGTAAGATTATCATCATTATTATTATCATTCATTATTCATGCGCTAAATATATTTTTAATCTAAAATCTAAAATGATTATTAAATGAATTTGTTAAAAAATTCTATCTTGGGTTTTAAGTTTATCGAGTGAGTTTTTAACGACCTAACCCGTAAGTATTTCGTTGATAAATATATTATATAACATAAATTCGGAATTTTTTGGTTTCATAAAACGAATTTCTGTGTATTTTTCCGATATAATAGCTTTAATTTATTTACATGTATTATGTATTATTTATACGTATCATTTGCCTATTTTTATAAATTTAATTTCCATTATCACTATGCCACTAAATTAAAGGGTCTAATTTAATTTTTGGGATTTGAATTTATCTAACCACTCGTTTAAATTGTTGTTAGAGTGATTGTGGTACGCTATAAATATCTCTCCCTGAACTATCAAGGTTTCGTATATTCATTTGGTACTCATAGAAATTTAATAAAAATAAAAAAAATAAAAGGATGTACTAATTATATCAAAATATACTGCCTACAGAGTAATTGTTTATCGAATTATTTATAATATTTTTTTTTTTAAATTTTTTAATCTTATTTCATCAAGTTAAATATTACTTTACATGAAAATTGTACATATGGATAATGGCGTAGCGTTATGTAGTAAATTATGTTCGAAATAACCTAAAAATAAATCTACCTGGAATTCTAGCTATTGTTTACCACGCTAGTAAACGGCCAAATTAAAATTTTTCATTACAAAATTATTAAAAAATAAAAGTACTAAAATTGTTTGAATAAAAAAATCATAAGCACAAGAGAACAATTTTTTGAAAAAATATTTAATATTCTATAATTGAAAGTCTAATACAAATATTACATGTAAAGTAACAGTGTCTTTGCAACATAACAGATCAATCTGATGAGTATAAATATCTTGATACACATTTTAGATAAAAATATTATAGAAAGTACTAAACTGATATAGATAAAATAGATTTGACATAATTGTAGTGATGGGTAGTAACGTAGCGAAAAGTAACAACGTTACTGTTACAGTAATGTGTTAGTTAATAATGTTTTAGATAGCAATTCAATTAGTTAATTTAAAATATATTTACAATTATTTTCAACTGAACTTGTAAGCAATGATACAAAACTGCAAACATTTACTATATTTATGTACCTACTTCATTGTTGTACATTGTACTCATATACCTGAAATACGATTTACTCTTCGTTTTCAATAGCTAGAATTGCATTTTGCTTTTTAGACTACGAATAATGAAGGTATAACAACTGCAGTATTTTAATCAAACAAAAAAGTTTTACTCTTCACATCTTATGATTTATGTACTGAAAAAGAGGGGCGTTTTCGATTAACCGAATGTAATCAGGTAAACGTGTACACACCCGTATATAACGTGTTTCATAAAATGTATTTAAATTTTGTTTAATAACAATAATTTGTTTTTACAGCCAACATGCGTAAGGAGCTGTATAGTTAAGCAACACTTTTCAAATCAATAATTAATAATTATAATACAAGATTAGTGATAAAGTTTTAAAATATTCGTGAATACATTTAGATTATTATTTCCATAAAATATTTTATTGGAAACCATGGTGTATTTTCAAGTCTTTTATGGGGTCAGAGGGTTAACATTTTTATGAAAAATAAGTTATTTTATAATATTATAAAAATACTTGCCTATAAGGTATGAATTAACAATGATATTGTTTTATTATTATAAGAGTTATTACAACCATATGTACAAATTAATGTTCTATTTCTCTGAATCTTTGTATAAAATCCTTTATGACTTTTGAATTATTTTTTCTTCTGCGAGGAGGGAAGGTTGACTCTCCCCGAAAATATGCCACAGCTTGGAAGTATAGATATGTTGACAAAATATTGAAATTTATATAAATTCAATTAGTTGGCCAACATTTACTTTTAGAACTAATGATATATCAATCGTATCAATTTTTATATTCAGCATTTTAGTTGGGATCGAAATAGATTTAATAAATATGTACTATATATAATGAGTATTGTCTGAGTTAATCAAAATTAATTTAAATCCATCAGAAAATACAAGAGTATAGAAATTCCAATGAGTGATATCGTATGTCTTTTGGTACATATATACCAACAAACAATTATTGTTGATTTACTCTTTCAAATACTGATGTCTAGTGCAATATAATTTATTTTCAAGGATTATACAGATTTAGGCATATGGTTGTCAAATAATGAAATCAATCTAATATAACCATTATAATTTGGAAATACTGAAAATTATTACTGTTTAAATCGATGCATTATCGAATAAATAAGTGTACTTTTCGATTATCCTAATACATTAAAACTCATGAATTTATGAATTATAACGTTCCGTTAAAAGTTATAATTGTTAAAATATAAATAAACGAAGCAATTTAAGTTAAAAACTATATAAATTGTCAATATTTTTTTAGTAAGTAGAAATAATTACCATCAACATCACTTTCGTCAAACAATCAACATTTTTAGAAACGCAATACTTATTTATTTTCGGTTGTGTATCTGTTTGAGTTTCAACTTCTATAATTTAATAATAAGCTGCTGATGTCCATTTTATTTTTAAATTATCAGATAAAAACAAGTAAGAAAAAAATATAACAATAAATAGATATTTTTAAGTAATAAAATATAAATTAGTGATGATGATTAAATTAATAAAATATACATTGTTCACAATACGAGTAGAATAATAAATGAATAAATCAAATTATTTGATTCATGAGATACAAAGAGGGTTTTCATATAATATATGTGTATATTACATACATCATTGTAAACAATTTAAAATATATTATGAAATAACTTCTTTTGAGTATCATATTAGTACTGAATTGCATTAGGTACTGAAAAAATCATTAATTTAAATAAAATATTAATTAGGAATCAAAACTTTTTTTTGATATTTTGAAATTTAAAAACAATAAAAATTTAATTTATGAATTTTTAATTTGTACTTCAATAAAATATAATTTATTATATAGTATAAATATACTATTTATTTTATATATATTTTTATTAAAATGTAAGTACATTTTTACAATTCACCCTTGCCCTCTCTAATCTTTATGTGCTTAGACGATTAAAAATTAATTTCGCCATTAATTATATAGCATGTATGGTAATGGATTTATACCTATCAATATTGATTACCAATGCTTAAATTACCCACATATGTAGATTAATAATATTTAGAAATTAGATTTTAAAGATAGTAATGTTAACAATAAATTTAATCCATGTTTATTTTAAGAAGTAAAAAAATCTTGTGTTCTATACAAAAAGAACAAAAAAGATTAATTGTTTGGCATAAAACCGGTTTTAATTGAAACCGTAACTGAAACAAATTTTTTTTTCATGATCAGAACCAAAACCGAAAAATATACCGATAAAATCGTAAAGGTTCCAACTTTTGACTTCAACAATGTAATTTTATTTTAGTATAAAGTTATTAAAATAATAACTTCAAAAATATTGATGTTTTATTAATATTATAATATTTTTCTTCGTTTAAATTTTAAAAATTACGTCCCGCGTAAATATTGTTAGTTTTATATGATTAAGCCTATGCCATCAATATATAAATACTTCCGTTATCCAGATCAAGCACATTCTGAATAAAACATACATCACCACTAAGTTAAACAATATTATAATTAATTATTATTGATGGTAATGTTACAACCGATTAAAAACATGTATTTCGTAAGTTCGCTCAAAAATTATTTATTTATTATAGTTTATAATATTATTATAATTGAGTCAACTGACGCTCCTTTTTATCAAGTTGCTATGTCAAGCACTTAATGTTTACCTATTTACTAATTATATTATTTCGTGTGTACAAATCAGAGATTGGAACCTTTACAATTTTATCGGTTAAAACCAGTGACTTTTTGGTCTTTTGGTCTTTTTTTATTATTTTAATATACTCGTAATAATAATGACGAGGGTGGATTTTAAAAATGTATACTTATACATTATACTTCTTTGGTAAAATATAAAATTTAGAAATTCATTAGAATATTACCGTTGTTGAAATCTCACCGTACATTGAAATATTAAATTACATACAATGTAATTTATCAAAAGAAAATAATTTCATTTTTATGTTAAATAATCCTACAGTGCATACTGTGTTTACAGCAATACATCATTTCATTCGAAAAAATTGTTTTTTTTTTTAAATTTTTTTTTACACTTATTTTTCATTAGTCATTACTCAACTTTAAGTTAAAATGTCGTTTATTATTTCGGCTGCTTCGTACAAGTTTTTACGGTTTCTGGTTTCGGTTTCGGTTCGAAACCGGTATTTATTGGTTGAGTTCTAGTCCCTGATGCAGATCGTACAATTTATATGGGAAAAAAAAAATAAATATTTTAATAGGTATTTTGTCGTCGAGTGTTTGAATAAGACTGCGGTTGGTCCGCGTTTGGGTGTACTATATACCTGTAGGTACTATCATTATTGTTATGTTTCGGCGTAATGTCAGGATACAACGGTCATAATGAGACTCGGTGTCAAAATAAATTTTGGAAGTCCTCCAATATAACAATAATAATTATACGCAAACCGTTTTGTGCGCGTACGTGTGTGGGTGTGCGTTCACTCGCGAATAGGAGAGGGTGGTCAGTAGCAGGTTTAATCAGGGACTGTTGTGGTTGTGGTCATGATGGTCGGCGGTACGGTGGACGGAGGTGTGGACCGGACGGGAATCAGGGCGAGGGGCGTTGCGTGATGTTTCCGGTACAGTTCCTGATGGAGCAGCAGCGGCGGCTGCTACCCGCGTGTGTGCACCGACGTCAGTTTACCCGCAGCTCTCGCGTCGTCTGTTCGTCCACGCGCTGCATCCGTGTCGATGTCGTCGTCCGCTCGTCGCGTGTGCATTTTTTTCCGATAAGATGTACCCCATATCCACCGGAACCACCACGTCCGTGGTTCTATTATTGTTGTAATAAAAATATAATATCGTGATACCTCAACTTTCGATACACCTACGCATTCGCAGTAAAAATCGATTAGCTTTTATACATAAATATATATACATATATTGTATCGAGTTTTAACCGTTCTTTAAACATGTTTCGCGCGTTGACCGATCGTAGTAGTGTCTTGCTGTGACGTTATGACCGTGGTCGAGTTATAAGAATGGTAGCCTTGATGTGCCGCGGTATCGATACGACGATGCTGTTGTTGCTGTTGCTGATGTTTCAACGGACTGCCGTCGCCGATAACTTAGGTGCGTAACGCAATACATTTTGTAAACATGGATTATTGTGAACTTGAACATTTGGTATTTCAGTCTCGAGTAAAATATTACCTAATTGTTTATTTGCGATCAGCGTACAATAATTTTAAGAAACCTCGCTTTTTTTTAGCATATGATCGAAAACAACACACACAATCCTCAAATCTTGATTATCATAAAATAGCTGCCCCTGGAAACTCATAGGAAACCGATAGGGAACTCCTATCAAGTATAGGGAAATGTAACAAAAAAAAAAAAAAAAAAATTTAAAGAAAAATACATAGTCAATAATGTATTGAATAAAAACCTACAAAATTTTTTTTACTGTGATTATTGAATTTTTGAAAGCGAGAAACCAAATTTAAAGTTTTTTTTTTGGCAATTAGATATTTTAATTTATCGTAAGCCATATTTGTTTATTGATAATGTTTAATTAGGTCCATAATTCATATTTATTTAGTATTGAAACTTAGAATTTTGAGCTAGGTTGTTGATATACCCACTGAAATATACTAAACGGAAAATGATGATTTCTCGTTTCTCTGCTTATATATACAGGGTGCAGGGCAGTAAGTGTAGATTACAACGTTTGTTTATTGAACACTCCCGATTATATAAAGATATAACTAAATAAAGCTATAGGGAAAAACGATACTATATCGCAGAGTAATATTTAGACTGTCATGGTTTTTTGAAATTTCTTACATAATTGAAATAACGTCAATTTTTGTACTCGTAGCTGAACCATTATTTTATTTTGAAGGTTTTTTTCAAAAGTCCCATATATTTTGTTTTTTTACATCTTGTTTATACATAAAATGTATACCTGATATATCTTAAATATTAATACGTAGTAGTATAACACATAAGATATAATGCAAATCTTAATACCTACATAATTATTTACTTAACTACAAAACTAAAAGTTGGTGCAGTGTTTATAATTAAGTTCTATAACAAATATTTAATAGTGTTTTAATATAAATACAATAACGTAACTCCAAGTTCACACTTCCATTAAAAGTTCTAATTAAAAACAGTTTTTAAAAGGAAAATTCTGCTATATACTACTGTGTTTATCATAAAATTAAATTTATTTATATAGACACCTATAGTATAGCTATTATTACATTTTTTTCTAAGTAAATAAATAAATAATATTTTTGGTTAAAATGACAGTTATAACTTTTTTTTAACTTTTTTTTTAACTTTGAACTCTTTCAATTTTAACAAAATAGATGATTGAGGATACATTTTTAAGATAAACTTTTTTTTAACTTTATCTTAAAAATGTATCCTCAATCATCTATTTTGTTAAAATTGAAAGAGTTCAAAGTAAATTTCTAAATCTCGCCTTTTATTTTCTTAAGATACGTTCTCTTCCACATGATAACTTCTAGGTTCTTGCATTTTAAATTTTAGCAGCCTTACTGATTAGAGGCACAGTTATAACATCACATTTCTTTCTAAACTATTAAATAATTAATTTGAATGTCCTACGTTATTTTCGCTAATAGACTTCAAAATTTCTACTTGCTATACTAGAAGGACCCTTCTCTTTCATATTCCTCTTCTTCCCATCATACTATTATTTATCATATATATTTAATCTTTCATTTCATCTATCTATTAAACTCTCCTGTTTATCGTCTTATGTGTATTGCTAATGAAACCATTAATTTTAACCAATCTCCAATCTTAAACCAGGAATTTATTCTTATTATTTCATAGATTGTACTTTATTGCTATTATTTTATGTAACTGTTTATTATTATTATTATAAATACAAAAATAATCCGTATAGCTGTAATAATTTTATCCTTTCCAAAAAAACAATAATCCATTTACCTATTCTACTTCAAATACATTTAATATTTAACCAGAAATATCTCACTTCACATTACATTTATTTAACTAATTTATATTAAGATATTTATTAATTAAAATATATTATTTTAATTCATACAGTAAATCTCAATAACTAAACATTTGATAAAATCTACTACCGAGTTTTGAAAAAATGTTAAATTATGGAATTTTGTATGAATAAAATACATTTTATGAGTAACAGCTAATTCATATTTAAAAAAAAAAGTTATTATCAAATTATTAAAAATGGTTGGAAATTATTACATTTCAATGTTATTTAAAATATTGAAATACATTGTTCATTTTAATGTCAAATTATAGTATCTACCACGATTATGATAGTCTTAAATATTACTTAAAAATAAAATAGACCTAAATTATAACAATTTATTATGATTAATATATAGTATTATGACAATATCGTATAACTGTTAAACAGAGTTAAATGTTAATACATCAATTTCGATCGATTATTATTTATTTTCATTTTTTTCAAGAATTTAAAAAAAATGTATTTATAATTTAAAACAAAAATTAAAATAACCGTGTAATTACCTGCGTTTCTTGCTTATTTAAATTTGGTTAGCTTTTAAATTCAGAGTTATTCAATCCATCTCATTCCCTCCCATGTATTTGATAGAAGTATACATTTATTATTCTAAGTACAATGGCAATGGTGATTTATTGATAGTTTTTACTTTCAAATTTCATATTGTATAATAAATTGATTAAAAAGAATGTAATACATTGAACAGCTATTATTTTTTCTACTCCATAAATTATGTGCAATTTAAAATAGTTCACAAAATATAAACCTCATGTTATAGATAACTTAATAGCTCTCTAAACTATGATATACTTCTCATAAAATTTAACGATGAAAATATTTTTGTATAAATCTTAATTAATTATTCTTAGTCATGTGAATTGGGATAAAACTGAATTTATTTTGAGTCAATAATTTTATCAACTTTTAGATTAAGAATTTGATAGATATGGTACTTTTTAGATATCATATTTTGATTTTTTCATATAAAGAAAATACTGAAATGTAATTTGGAAAAATGTTAGTTTTTACGTAAGTTTAATAGATTTTTTTTTTTCAAATTTTATTGATCGATTAGTTTTTTATGGTTCAAATAATGAGCAATTTTATAAATGAATTATTCTTTATATATCATACAATTCTAAAAATTCAAAATGGTAGATAGGTAGATTTTCTTTATTAAGTTAAAATACTTAATAACAATTTTTTTCTTTTTTTTTGATAAATATTTATGATTATAGAAAAATACTATAGAAATGTCAATGTGTATACCATTCAAACTATAATTTGAAAAACTATTTTCTTATTAGACCCTTTATTTTAATTTATACTACTTCAAATTGATACAAATAATACAACAAAAAATTAACACTAAGAACCAGTGTACTTAATTTTATATTAATATCAATATGTGATGTAATATAGCTGTATAAAGGCGGTCCCACACGACTGTTGTACTTGGCCAATATTTGTCACTGGTGATATATGACCAACATTGGTCTTTGCTCCTACACGACTGGTGTACATTTACAAGTATTATCAATGTTCAGCACTGGTAAACTTGTCATGGTAATTGTATATTCTCCCACACGGGTTGTATAGTTGACCAGTTAATAAGTTTATAAAGTCCTCTCAATGAATTTAAAAAAAAAAAATCTCACGGCCAGTCAAAGCCAGTCACCATGCCATGAAGGAGCAAACGCCAAGTTGAATCTAAACATTGGTGGTCCTCTGACTTGTGTCAGGTTTACCGACAATCCACCGGTACGAATAGTAACCAAAAATTGTACTTGTGAACTCTCGTATACGACTGGCGTGTTGTAACCAGTGACAAATATTGGCCAAGTATACCAGTCGTGTGGGATCGCCTTAAAATGTATGTTTCATTTCGAATTAAAATTTAAATAACATAATAATGAAAAAAAAAAAACCAATACGATTTCTTGGTTATTATGTCTTATTTAAAATCTGATAATAATAAATATATTAATAATAGTACAATAGTACAACATCATAATATTAAATAGTTTCAGTTTGCTAATGTGTTAAACTTATAATGGTATGTGCTGTATGTATGTATTGTGATTAAGAAGACTACTGCTGTCTTTAATACTTTTATGTATGCCCGTAACACTGCTAAAAAGAATAAATACAGAGAACAAATACATGTGGACCGTTCTCATAAGTAATCGTTTACCTTGGTAAAGTATAAGTAAATTAAGTAAATCACGTAGTATACATTGTAGTGTAACTATTTAAGGGTTTGTTATTTGTTTTAGATTTGTTAGGTATTAATTTTATACCAATTTAGTTAGTAGAGTTGGTTAATCGATATCCATTAGATTTAATCGTAGTACGTGTTGGTTATCTTCAAATCCTGACAAATTTCTTATGCGAATTTAAAAGTTTGAACGCAAACTGTGTACAAGTCAGGAATTCATGCGTAAACTGATAAATTATTCTGTGGACTTAAGTATGGACTATGTGGGTAAAATGTACACTACTGTTTAGCTGTTTAGTCAAATATAATTGGACGTTTTTTTCTTTGGTATGCTTTGTATACATATGCACGTTGGTCTGTTAAAACGGAAATTATGTCTAGGGAACCTAAAATATCAAACCCGTTTGGTCATCTGATCCTGAAAAAAATATACTGATTTTACAATAATGTGTTTTGTTTTAATATTTATTTGTTAAATATATTTGAAATTATAAAATCGTTCTATTAATTTAGGATAGTACATCATTCTATTGAATATTGATTTTAAATTGTGACGGAAGGTTAAATATTTGTATTGGATATTAATTTACGGGGAAATTTGTATATTTAATAAAAAAATATGATGAATTAATTATTATATTATTATTATTTTTTTTACAGAAATAAAATTGTGATTAAAGAAGCTTGAAGTTCAAATTAAATATTTACATGACATTAACTTTATAGATTTTGTCGATTAAAAATTAAATCCACAAGTTTTTTCATTGTTAAGGTCTTATTAAAAACATCAAATATATGTATTAAATTACTATTAAGAACACTTATTACAGATATTTTAATGAACCTTCTATGTAAATTATTTTAAATTTAATACGATAATGTGATATAATAAAAAAAGAGATAGTAAAGTTACACTTTAAGATTATGAGTAAATGTTTTAGTTTTATAATGATATATTTTTATTATTTTATTTTTTGGTTTCAGTCAATAGGTACGATTTCAGACCGCCTTTTGTACCGATGATAAAAAGGAAGGATAGTTTCTGATAGGAAATGTTATGTACTTAGTGTAATCAAAATTGTATTCTTTTGAATTTTTCAACTATTATTCAAAATTATTTAAAAAAAACTGACGAAATATTATAAAAAGCGACAAAATACACAAAATGTAGGTTTTCAACAAAATCTAATTTTTTTGTTGCACTTCAAAATTAATAATAGTAGATATTTTCACTAAACTTAAATAAAAAAGTTTACAATCGTTTTTTTTAAACATTGGTATAATTTCTAAAAAATTTACTTTTTTGATATTTATAAATGTTTGAAATATTCGTGTTTTTTAACTTTTATCATGAAAAGTCGATAAAAGATTTTTTTGTACATTTATTTTAATTTTTTTTTTAATATTTTATAAATTCGTGATTACTCCTTACAATTTATTTTATAATCATTTGAATGCTTATATTTTGACATAACATGAGCAAAACAACGAAAATCAGCAAAATGTTTGTAGTTATAAGTTCATATAAATACAAACTTTGCATATAAACAAATTTGAATTTCCAATTTTGTGGCTTCGAGGTCTTAATACTGACTACATTTTACATTGTTATTAAGGATGAAAATATTTTATTTATATATATATATATATATATATATATATATATATATATATATATATATATATATATAAATATGTAAATAGTAGAATATTTATAATCTGTACATTTTTATTATAAGTAATTTTGGTCAATATTTTTCTTCATAATACACGACTAATTTAGAAATCGTAGAAATATACTAAATCGCTTATTGTAACAAAATACTATTAACATTAACTGAAATAAGTTTTATCGGAAATATTCGTAGATAAAATTAAAAAGAAAACATGAATATTTTTGATCTTAATTTATTTAGAACAGGAATCCAAAATAATTAATTATGTTCAAATAGATTTAAATTATATTTTTCGAACTTTAACATAAGCATCGTCTATTGCATCAATTATGACTTTAAAACAATTTTTATAGTAGTGAGTAATTTAAAATAATTTTTAATTAACATGCGACATATTTTTAATATATATTTTTAATGCTATTCTCCAATTAATCATTCATTGCAAAAAATTTCACCCGTGCAAATTATATTTTGTTGTTAAAATTACTGTTAATACGAACATATATATATATATAGATATAGTATAGTTGATATTTTAATAAAAGTATGGTCTATATGACTTACTACTTTTAATTTATAATATTATATGCTTATATTTATAACTTATTTTCTTGTTAAATTATCTGATTCTTTCTTATTTATATATATATATATATATTATAATAATAATGATATATAATTAATAAGTTAGTTTCTATATGTACTAATTTCACTATGTATATTGTTATTTCGTTTACCTGTATTATTGAAGAGGAAATTATATAAATAAAAAAAATTCAAAAACAAAATCTCATCTGTTTAGTTGTTTTATAGAACAAATTATACAGTTATTATCGAGGTTAAAATATACATTTTTAATTTATTTTAGTTCTTTATTTTAGACATTTTAATTTTTTCCTCTCCATTTGGCTATACTCAAATTTATATGTTCCAATCAAAAAATTTAAAAAGAGCTTAATAATTGCGCAAAATGACTTCTTAAGGCATGTATAAAGTTAGTTATTAACTTATTTCATATACATAAAGCATTGACGTATTGGAGTGAAGATAAATGTTTATTTTAATGTGTACCTACATGCCAATAATGAATTGTTGTAATAGTTTTATTAAATTATTATGATTCTTTATTAAATTAAAGCAGTAAACTAAAATTTTACTTAGTTATTTTTTGTAATTTAGTTAATGCGTATGCGTGACTATACAAGTTTAATATATGGTATGATTGTGTGTGATGTATATATGGTGTCTCTATGTGTACGTGTATCTTTGTTTTAAATTTATATAGGAATTATGCAAAAATCATGTAGGTAGAATAATTATTAAATATAACATGTTAATGAATTGTAAAGCATTTGTTTATCGTTAAACATGATCTTCACCTTTTAGTGTTCTTTCACAAACTAACTTTCTGAGATTAATACTACTATTGTTATTTATAATTGCATATTTTTAATTTTAAAATATTTTTTTATTATTAAATATATAAAGTTAAGTCTTAATAGTTGGACTTAAAAAAAGATTTTTATTTCGACTAGCCACGATTAACATGAAAAATTAAAAAAACAATTGCACCAAAATAGCATTAACTGAAATAATCATAAATATTGTATACCATAAAATTTTTTTAGAAAAATAACGAACCGAAGAATTTTTGATCGTAGTACTTACCTAACTAGTTTTTGTACACTTTATTTTGTGTCGACACACTAAGAAAAATAAAAATAAAGAACCAACGTAATTCAATATGAAAGGAAAACATTTATATGAATTGTGTATTAAAAATATTTAATAGTTAATCATATAAATGAAGTTATAAAATTGTAAACTATTTAAAAGATTATTTGGGGGTTGCTATGTTAGAACACAATCGAATTTTAAAAAAAATCAATTAAAAAACAACTGTTAAGTGGGTTTGACAATTTTTTTGTTAAGAAAATATCGTTTTAGTTACCTATTATATTATAGTATAAAGCTGCACTCGGAATAATTTTTCCAACGTGACGATATTATATATTATTTCTTTCAAATTCATAATATTAAAATAACACAGCTGTCTTCTTTGAGGTTATTCGAGGCAGGAATAACCAACACCCGGTTCTTTTTTTTTTAGAGCGTACTTACTCGTTCATTTCTATGGTCTATAGAAAACAAGATTCCATCTTCAAAGTACAACCTATGTATACATTTATGTTTTATTTTTCTTATTTTAAAATAAAATTTTATAATTTCACTCTATATCTGCGTATTATATTAATTGTATTATCATTTTTTTTTTTAAATTAATTTTGTATTTCGTTTTTTGATTTGAGTATAAATAAATATATACAATGTTTAGTGTTTTTAAATACATATAAGCGAATAATATGTTAGTTATATTTTAAATAATTTGTTATTATAGATGCTTGGTTTTTTCAGAGGCATTAATAATGTAATGCTAATTATATTCCAAACAATCGTAGTGATTGTAGTGATTACTTAGTGGCATACTCTCCATCATAGAATCCTTTTATATACACATTAAAATATTTTAAATTAATTTTCTTATACAGCTGTTACGCCTTTACAATCTAGTAAAATATTATTAAAAAATAATGGCCTTTAAAGCAATTGATTATAATGAATTAATTTTGGAATGATAATAAAAAGTCATAGTTTTTAATTTATATTTATTGACTATTTTGTCGATATAGATTTGTAATGTTTACTTTTTTTTTGATCGAAGTATAATAATATTTATTTAATTAATTATTAAAGTAATATCACTATCATTAAATTCATTGTTCATGCTATTATTCTTGTTCTATTTTTTTTTTATATTTCTTAAAGACCATTTCAATAGTATAATTATATAAATAAAATGGTAAGTATTGATACTAGATGATACAGACATATCCTTCAGTGTACATATTTCGTATGTAAGATAAGGTTCTGTACATTGATTCCACAGTGAACATAATACAACTCTGATCCATGTTTAATACGAATAAGACTAATAAATATACTTATAATATATCATATATTATGTAAATATATTTATACGTATGATAAGCATTTAAAAAGTACTATTCGAATTAACTATGACCGTATAGATTAGTGAAATGCTGTACTTGTGAATTAGTTTTCTAGACACCCGTGTTACATTTAGAAACGTGTAGAATTTAAAAGGTGCGTTTCTTAATGGGGTGCGTGTGCTAAGTATAGATATAAAAAAGTATATATATATGTATACGTATTAGATTACTATAAAATAACCGCCTGCATGTGCGACACATGAACTCCATATTTCTAAACCATATGGTGATCCCTTCCGCAGTTCTCTACACAAATTAAAATCTCCGATTCACATGTACAACAAATACAGACCTTGGCGTCAGGTATTAAAAACATTTGTTTTTAAACACAATTTCATACGAGTTGAGTAAATTGTTTTATAATATACTGTATCATTATTAAAAATAATAGTTTTGTCTATAAATGATACTTTTTTAGCAATAGAAAATAATATGATATGTTTATATTCTCTTTTTAAATGCTATTTTTTTTTATTTCTTAATTAATTTTTTTCTTAAATGAATGGTGAATATTTTTTAATCTATTTCGTGACTTATTATTTTTTTTAACAAGTTAAATAAATGTATCAATAGCTTGTCGCAATGATCTTTGGGACTACAACATCACATTTTTTAGTTGGCTTTTTACACCGTATAATGCATGTCACGTATAATATGAATATACACAATCTGATCACTTACTTCCATTTGGAATAAAATAGATTATTTCTGTCAGGTACTGAAGCATACGTAACTATTGCTTATGGGTATTGTATATATATTTCAGAGTAGGAAAATTTATTGTAATGGAAATTCAGGAGTAGTTGCGTTAAGTATTACATTTTAAATGACGGGTTAAGTAAGGCGTATATTACTACTTAGTATGCAAAAGCCGAAAATGATTCACGAATGGTTGCTCGATGTTCAAAAGGTCTTCTAAAAGTATGTTATAATATGTATAGCCGTTTTTTTATGTGACTTTAAAAATATTGCTTGAACTTGTGTAAAGCAAGGAATACGACCACGTGTTTTTTTTTTTTTTTTTGTAATATTTTTCTATTAACTATTATAATATAAATTTATGAGTATCGTTTATAAAGTAAATAATAAATAATATATTTTTTTTAGAACAGGAATAATCAAACCGGTTCAATACATTATTTTTAATTATTGGAAAATCATCTAACATAAAATATACTAATCATTTTTAACTATTTATTTAAATAGTATACAAAAATATTTTATTATTAAAAAAATTAACATTAAGTTCGTATACTATGTTCTTTACCGTGAATGAATGAATTATTTAACTATGAACATAATTAACATAATAAAAAAAAAACAAAAACAAACAGCATTTAAAAAGATAATATAAATGTACATATAGTATATAGTACAATAAGGACAATTTTAATTATAATTAATGTTGACTTGATCATTTTCTTTGAATTTGAATAGTTTATAATTTTATGTTATAGATATTAATAATTAAGCAAATACGTTTAATTTATCGAAAATTATTGGAGAACTGTATTTTGGTATAGATCAATTATATTGATTCAGTGCAATATTCGATAAATAAAAAAACATGGTATACATTAGGTAAATCATATAACAACAAAATAGTTACTGTAAAGTATGATATGACTACTGTAGTTTTAAAGTTTTTAAAAATTCGTTACTTTCATTTTATGAATTTTAATTATATTGATAAATAAACTTATTTCAATTTATAACAAAATTTATTTTTCACGTTCAATTTAACTTGTAATGGTGCAGTATTTATTAAATATACTAATTCTAAATGATCATTTCGTATTTTCATGTGGTAAACAGCAATAATTGGTATTATTGAAATGTAATCACGACGTTTGTGATGATTCAGTTGTGCCCAGGACCATTTGTTAGTCGTAGCTTTTTTTTGTGTTAAGCCATTGAGGGGAATATCATAACTATTAGCATTTTTATTTCAGACTGTGTTTTATTTTTTTTTTTATATCTAATAAAATTTCCTTAAATTCTTCTCATTCTTTTTTTTTTATAAATATTGTAAACACAAATTATTTTGATTAATTGGATTATGTATTTTTCTCTTTAGATTAAAGATTGTACATAATAAGTCAAATACAATTAAAGTAAATATTTTGAAATGTTTTTCTTTCCCTCTTAATATATTATGTAACGTATATCAATTAAAAGGTACAATTAAGTAATATAATCATAATTGAAAATTGGAAATCTCAGAAACTTCCTCAAATATTTGGTAAATTTGGATTGAATATTTAGTGTTCGGTTTTTTTTTTTTTTTTAGGAAGGTATTTTTATAGATAAAATAACTTGTCTTTTGTTTGTAATTATTTGAGAATTAGTGAAAGCTAATCTAGTATTTATCTAATTGAGTACAATTTTTTATTTTTATATTTTATTTTTAGTGGAATAATATAATGCTAATATTTTTTCTTATAATAAAAATATTTTATTTTTTATGATAATCGTTTAGACAAATGAGTTTATGATATTAATTTAAAAATAATTTGTATTCCATTTTTCTACATCAGAGTTTAATAAACACTTGCATTATGAATTTTTTATTATTTGTAATGTATATTTAGGCCTGGAAACTATTTTAAAATTTTACAAAATGTTTATTATATTTATTAAAAATTAAAAACCGCTTTAACCTACAGATTGATCAAACATGATTTCCCAATGGATATAAATCTGTAAATATTAATCATTTTATTTTATATAATTTCATAACACGAGAGGGGGGTTGGTCTTATGAAAAACTTAATATCAAACTTGTATTTTTATCCATTAACCAGCTCAGAAATTAATTATATATTGATTTATCAATCAGTATATTTACACTCAGTTTTACCAAATTATTATTTTTATACTAAGTTCAATGTAATATTATGTAATTTAATTTTTAAAATTTTAAAAGTATTTTAACGTATAAGTAAGTATCAAAATATATTTTTTATAATATTTAAAAGTTGATGTATAAATAATTTAAATACTAATTTATGTACTAAGTAATATTCAAAATATTTTTTGAATGTGACAATTTATTGTTGAGTTTTTTTTTTCTTCTTACTTATTATTTTTTTTTTCTATTATATTTGATTTCTTAATAATAATATAATATAAGCTATAACTTTAGATTGCTATGGAATATATATTGTATTTTATTTTTAGTTCTACACTTTTAACTTTTAACATATTTTTAAACAAGGTATAAAACTATAACTATTTAGTAGCTTTTGGAAATTTATTAACTGAAAATCTTAAACATTTATTATACTTAAAACTTACTTATGGTAATTTATTCATTGTTGCATATTTTCTTTTGATCTTTTAAAATCAATGGAATGATTATCCTTAGAAATATGTTTTATCAAAATTCATTATGATTAACCTAATCACCAATTTTCATTCTTTTGTTTTATTTATTCAGATGTAAAAAAACAAAAAAATCTTCTAAGCTATTCGTTACTTAACTCCTACACTTCAACCCAGAAATTTGCATTTATAAATAAGTTAATGTTGAATTGAAGCCAAGACTATAATAGACAGTATTGTTGTGCATCGTGAATTGTTGGATAATAATAACTGAAAAACACAATTAAATAATTAATTTTGTTTTTGAAATTTCTTTGTATTATATACATCAAATAACTAGTAAACAACATCAAAATTGTTTAGAGATATATAAAATTTAAGTTGACTCTATAACAATTCGGACTTAATGAGGAAGTTTTATAAAATTCTGTTAACATTATTTTGTTATGGAATCTGTAAGAAGAACTCCGGAAACGTGTTTAAATATCTATTAGTTCCAGTTAAATTAAAAATAAATTAAATTTGATCGAAACTTTCATTATCATTCCCTTATTCCCAATAGCGAATATAAACAAGTGTTTGCATGTTGTGAGTGTATAGACTTTTAGTGAGTAAATGTTTATTATTGCGTACTCTATATGAATAATCAGAATACATAAATATCATTACGTACTAAAATATAGTCAGGAAAAAAAACCAAAAGTACACTACGTTG